>PNEQ01104394.1:0-26598 GCA_003012365.1 Medauroidea extradentata
ATGTCAGGCCACGAACGGATGTAAGTGCCGGGAAACTGAGGTCTGTGGTTGCACCACACTCTGGGCACAGTTCTGCGTCGTAGCTTCTCTGCAGGCAAGGCTCGTCGCCTTGAAAGAAATAATATTCACATAGCTAACACAAAAGACATTAAGTCTGAATACCCTGGGTTCAATGACAGGCAAGGCCTGGGCATTACAAAAGCTTACGTGCCAAATACAAGTTATCATTATTCAATTTTGGTAACTGGAGTATTTACCAAAATTTTGTCTTCATAAAATGTGTCAGCCATTTATAACTGTGACAAGTACAAGTCACGACTTAATTTTCACTTCAGCATGACGTTATGCAAACACTATAGGTAAGGGACCCTGATTTTCATGAATAGATTTCTTTGCAAACTAGTTTCAACTCCCTACGTGCACATCTGCGTAAGTTCTGCTTCATGGTTATAACTCAATGGCAAAATGTCTTTGTGGACATTGTTTCACATTGGACTGCAACATTCAGAATAATAATGTTACTGCGATACCACACGTCTGTGATTTGCTGTAAATTGGTAAAACGCGTGAAAGTCAAGAAAAATCCATCACTGACCACGGGGCACAGATACAGGTGTGCACACGAGACAGTGAAACAAGCTGGAGAAGAACTACATCCACCAAAATTAACGATTCATATCTACAGATTGTAAGAAGAGTTATGCGACAGGAGAAGTCGTGAGAGGGAGTATATTTTAACTGAGCACTATTCGGCACAATTTCAAAACTATTTATCCCTTACACATAATCTTGGAGCAGCACTGGTGTGTTTTGCTTCTCGACACAACTACGTATGGGTTAACGCATGCTTGAAGCTCAGGAAACGCAGTGGGTTGTGGGCGGGTGATCCTCGAGCGGTGGGTATAATGAATCCATGGTCGGTAAGTCGTCGCCAAGGCCACAAAGCTGCCAGGGGTGGATGATGCAATGTGGGGAGAGGGTAGGGGGTGACTCGTTAACGGGTAATCCATTTGTGCCTGCCGGTCTGATGGTCCAGTCATTTACGCCACGTCGTTAGCCGTGCGTGATCAGCGACCGAGCGGCCCGCACGTCAAAAGCGAACATCCTCAGTTACGATGAGCCGGATTTCAACCCTCGCACAAATGCTCCCCCCCCTCCAAATCCCACACGTAAACGATCCCCCAGAGTTTTAACACAGTCGGTATATATCAGACGATGATTGGCCGTAGGGCCTGATTGTACTGCGGTTGTGCGAGTGCCTATCGCCATCCACTTACCGAGATGGAAATATGCCAAGTGAGTGTGCCACCTTTGCCGCCGGTCGAAACTATCACACCGAGAAGCTTAGCTGTCAGGACTGCACAAAGGACTAAATTCATATCTGATGGTGTTCCGTGTAAATGGCTACGTACTTGTAAGATAACAGGGTTTCTACAGATAGTCGAAATACTGGAACTATTTTTGCATATTCTAAATACTGGAATATACTGGAAATCACCTTCCGCCAAGGTGATCCCGGTTCGAATCCAGGCGAGGTCGGCCGAACGATGACACTGGTCGGCGGGTTTTCTCGGGGATCTCCCGACTCCCTAACCCCTTCATTCTGGCACTACTCCATACTTACATAATTTCACCCCTCATCTTCGCTTACGTCATAGATGTTCACTGCTGACCAAAATCTCTTCAATCAATACTTGAATTTTTTGTGGTTATCTTCGGTAAATGAAACTCTCCAAATCACCTGGTCAAATAGCATATTTCTTTTAATATTTTTTTCCATCCGAGTTTCGCAATTTTTGATAATAGGAGAGCTTTTTAAAATATATTACATATACGTGCTATCGCGGACGCATGGTCTGCAAAACAGCAAGGACGATGTGGCAATTGCAGAACGGCCACCAACTGGCATCAATGTTGGGCTGGAAATAGACTGGAAATATAATGTTATTATAATAGAATAAACATGAACTTAAAATCTACAATTACTTAGAAACCCGGCGTTACTCACCTCCCAAATCTGGCGAACCATCGAAATCGCCAAAAAAATTACGAATATGGAAAACAAGAAAAACACTGTCTTTGCAGTTCAGTTTTATCCGAGTGTTTCTAATAATTTTCAAATGTATGTGTTAAAAAATCTGTATTTCAAGTAGATTGATTTGCTGTCAAATTATCAGAGTGACGCAGAAAAAAACTGAATGTGGTAAATTTGTTGTACAAATCAAAAGTTTGTTCAAAAGCGTCGAAGATAACTTGAATAAACATATTCATGCCCCACATGTTATTAAGCGTTTAGTGTTCTTTTTAGATATATATTCTTTTAAATGGGTTTTTAAGGGTATAGAAGTGGTCAAGAAATACTTTATACATTTTCAGTTGGTGATATATGTTTGTGATAATTCATTAAGTGCTAGTGCGAGAAAGGCGTTAATAACTATTCAATTCTATATACCACGTTTCTAAAACTAACCAGAAAGTGTAAAATAATTTTTCATATCCCCCATACAAAATTATTACACTATGCAGATTCCTAATGCAATGCAGATTGTCCTGAAAATTCGTGACTCTAAATATTTAATTCTTATGAAAATAACTGAGGTTTAAAACGAATAACGTGGGACGCATGCAACAGATGATTGATACATGAAAGTTCTCCTAGGTACTATAACAACTGTATTGCACTGTAAATGATATTAACTGTTTTGTGAGTTTTCTCGACGATAGCTGCTCTCTATACTCCCTACTATTATTCTTATCCATGACAAGTGTGAGCTAAACGACCAATCACTGACCATCAAGAAGAGATGCAGACATCTACATAAGACATTGAAACAAAACTGTGCAAAAATTATTTCGCCACAAACTAGTCGTTCTAGCAACAAACCCCCGAAAATTATTTAGCTCCTTCTGCGACAGTAATTAGAAGAGAAATATTTCCAACGTGTTTCAATTGCAAATATTTCAGGTGCAAAGTGTCCCGAAAAAAAAAACCTACGGAGAACAAACAAAAAATACGTAAAATTGTAAACACAGGTACACCTGCTAGAATTCCATGCATTTGGAAAGGCATGTTTCCATAAAAGTGTTTCCTACTATAAACACTCAGTCTGGTCTTGGGTGGCGATGTTCGATTTACAATACCTGCGGAAATGGGTTCGAAAGTTGTTACTTTCTTTTTAAAGAAAACATTTGAAATATTGTATAGGCCTATAACATATCTGATATTTAGTTTTTTCAACCAGCCGTTTCAAATTTGGAAAACAAAACACAAACAGCCAAGTAATTTGCTATCAACAATCAAAACAAATAATTACCAACGAATTGTTTTCTACTTCGAGCAGAATTTGTCTAGTTTCTCTGAATACTTTTCACTGTGAATGGGTGTCGCTTTGGCGATAATTCTTGCCACGGTAACACAAGTAGAAACCGGGAATTTGTCGGGAAGGAATGTCATTTACGAAGTTCCAGTTCGCATAGTTGCATCACCTGTTGGTCACTCCAGTTAAACTTCCCTACTAAATTTAGAATCTCTCTCTCTCTCCTTTGACTTATCTTCTTAGCTCCCGCAACTATTCAAAGATGTCGGGGTGATGAAGTGGTCACACGTTCCCCCACAGTGATCAGTGCCCTAATTAAATATCAGTACCTGAAATTTACATCAATTCAGCTCAGCGCATGCGCAGTGCAAGCAAAACGGGCATTCAATTGCACATTTAGCCACAGCTGCAACTGAATAGACCCCTCTGTGTTTTAGCAGTACAAGCGCAAAAAAAGGAAATGGACTTAGACCGAAATATTGGACAGACTCATATCTACAACATTCTGTATCCATCACATGACATATTGCACTGCACTGTGTACTTGTTTAATTTCAATGCAGTGCAACCAGAGGCAACGCAAATGCGAATTAGGCAAAAAAAGTGTATTAACGTACCAGTAAGCACTCTACCAACCCATTCTAAAACCTTTGAATACATAGTGCATGATCAAATTCGGCCATACTGATCCGCTTACGACTTACATAAATACTAGCAGTCTGGTTTCTGACCTGAATTTACCAGAGCTGCATAAGTGCACATGAGGCATTGTAACAAAAAGAAGGCAAGAATATTTGCGCTACAAAATTGTGACCCCATTCGATTTGCAGGACGGTGACATTTGTCTTTGCAGCAAACAACCAAACAGTCGGAAATAGAACGTGTGTAGTGAGCCAGCAATGGCAGAAGGGCGTGGGATGAACGTTTTCGTTAGATTATGTAGGGTCGAACCTCCTCTGTGAGTTTGTTTTAGGGTGCCATCAGGCCTCGTAAGCACACCATACCCATATCCTTCAATCACAATCACCATTCCTGCCACAGCAAGTGATTTAGTCATCGTATACCAACTTTTTCCGTTCCCTCACATGCACATCTGCAGCTCTGCTTCATTGTTATTAGTAGAGGCCCCTTGATTTTCTCGAAAATATGTTTCAGTGCCCAACGGGCATAACAGCAACTCTGCTACACACTCAGTAAATCTCAGAGTCGTGGGGGTTCCATCTGCTAATCACAGACCTAAAGTCGCAGTCATCTAATCCTGGTTGGCACAGTCAAATGAGCTACTACTCTAAACAAAGAGGTGTTGCCAATAACTACAAATCGGAGCTGCCGATGTGCACGTAAGTCATTGATACCAACTGGTGCAAAAATATTTTCTTGTAATTCAAGTTTATTGATAGCGTGTCTTCGTGCAGTGACGACACTCATTTGACTGTGCCAATCAGAGCAATGTTAATAAAAGTGGTTCAGGATAAATTGAACACTCAAAAAACTCTGCTAAAATTATATTTCCAGCCAATTCGTATCTTTCCGTGCGTAAAGGCCAACTACGGGACATTTCTAACCTCTCTGGACACGTCACTTTATGTTTGCGCGTGTGAGATAAATTGTGCTGTCAGTATAAATCGTTACGGTTTAATTTTAAAAAAATTGTTAATTATAAAACATTCAATCATGTCAGTTTCGTTTGATTTTGTTTCTGTATTGTTGAATTTAAATAGGAAAACAAGCGGAACTATATTGAGTAATTCCGCTGCCAACTACACAAGCAGTAAAACAACTATAGTTAATGTTGAATTATATGCGGTAACATATTGTGATATTTTTAAAAAGTTACATTTTTAGTGCTTACTTTATCCCGAATGATATATACGACACCACACGTCTGTGGTAAGCCGGTAGAACATCAAGACTCTGAGAGTTAAGAACGTTAAATCACTGACATGAAGTAGAGTTAGAAATGTGCACATGAAGCACTTAAGGCTCGCTATCCTTCGCCATATTGAATTTTATTATTTTCACAATTTGGAAATCCTAATAAGAAAAATGTTAAATATGCGATTACACCACACATTTTGTTTACACTGCGCTCAATTACAGATATTAAGATTAAGGTGTTAAACTATAACTACGCCGCAGTGTGTGTGGCAAATTTTTTTTCTTATTCATAATTTGCCTGACTGATTGCGACCTGACTATACATTACTAGCTCTATCACCATTATTTTATTGTAGAATAAAGGCAATATAATTTGCTGTTTAGTCGCCGATTTCACATTTTTTTCTAAGAATTCCAAACTAGGAAACATTATAAAATTGAATGGGGCGACTGAAACCGAACCTGAAAGAAGTTGGTGCCCAATTCTTTTCACCGAAAATAAATGGACATAACGTTCACTGCTGAGCTAAAGCTTATTTCATTCAACTGAAAATGTTACACACATTTGTGTGTTACGATGGTTGTCTGGGCGGATGTATTTTCTACATTCGAGTCTTTAAAAGGAGTCCTCTACATGGCACATGGACGGCGTTGCAGAACGTCACGCGTATCTTTTTTTTTTTTTTTACGCGAAACCACTTAACTTATTCATATTATGATTATCAACGAAAAGAACACACAATCGAAACTATGCTTCAATGTTTTCTAAAATTCAGCACGCTTGTTAGAATCATGATTTTCGCGCCTCTCGAAATGGTTAAAAACGGTTTTTTTAGACAGCTGTATCTCCGAAAACATTACCTGAATTCGTAAAGTGCAAAGCGAGAGGCATGCATTGGTCTATATTTCATAAGGTACGTAAGCCAAATAAGGCCCCCCTTATTTCCAAAACTAAAAAAAAAAAAAAAAAAAAAAAAAAAAAAAAAAAAAAAAAAAAAAAAAAAAAAAAAAAAAAAAAAAAAAAAAAAAAAAAAAAAAAAAAAAAAAAAAAAAAAAAAAAAAAAAAAAAAAAAAAAAAAAAAAAAAAAAAAAAAATTATACCAACATAGTAAAAATATTAATGTTGGCCAGCAGCATTCCTAAACGTGTGTACTTTCGAAAATTCATTATCTGAAGCTACCAAAAGTGAGCTAGTTGTATGTAATAACACATTTTTCAAAACTAATGCAGAGGGCCTTATTAGGAACCCCTGCTCCGAATGAGGCCCAGCAACAGTACCAAATAAGGCCCATGTTTTAACATATGCCAACTGAAGTAAAATAACAAGAAAGTTTAATGAAAATACCTATACGTTATAAGTTACAATGGTGATAGTCCACATTCACAAGGTCTGAATTACATTGTATCATTTTAGAACCCCTCTCGACAAATTTAAAACTTCATGGAGCATAATATTTAAGTATCTTACTGAAATTTCGCACTTGAATCACAAACCAGCTGAAAATGAACATGCAGGTAGCCTTACAAGCAAGGGCAAATTAAATGTTGTACGTTGTACTTAGCAGTAATCCCCACACATTAAACGTGAACGTACTGGCTACACTTTACAAACAGTCTCATTTCAGCAATCCTGTCCGCTGAGCATATGAAACAAAACCAGGCTTCTTTTCGCTTCTTCTTCGTGTCACTCGATCGAAGAGAAAGACATTTTTGTTTGGCAGTTTCAGATTGTTTCTTTTTTTGAGCGCTTTTAACATTGGAACTTCCTGGTGCAGCATCACTTGTCTTGTCTTAATTTTTATTACTCTTAGTCTCCTTTTTGCCTTCGAATGTCTTTGTTATCTCAACAGCTTTGTATTAAGGGCTTTTCTTCGATTTACATTCTTCTTTTTCTTCACTTCAGGTGTCCGTAGGATATCTTTGAATGATAGGTTTACACTAGGTTCTGTGCCATCATCATTAGATTCGAGAAGAGAGTCACTTGAATCAATTGTTCCCGACGATGAGACTTCTACATACCGTCGTTTGTAAGCTCATTTTATAGTTTTATTTTTTACTTGCCCATGTTTACTCTCTTGTAGCTGAATTGGGGTTGCAGACTGATACTTGTGGTATTTCATCTGGGTTTTATTTTCTTGTCAGTTCTGAAGGAGCAAAAGCACTCTTGTGGATAAATTACACGAAATTTGTATTACGATTCTTATCGTAAAGCAAATAACTTATTAATTAATACGTATTTTGTTTTGCTGACGAGTTTTAGAAAAAATTTTTTTAAAATATATGTTACAAAATAAATATTAATTGAGTATTTTGAACACGTTTTAATAGATTTATTATAACATACATAATCATTTCAGAGACTTACAGAAAGCTTCAGTGCTACAACAACATTTCAGAAATCAGATGTTCCAAATAAAGCCTGTGGGCTTTATTTGGCTCTCCGGCATGGGCCTTATTTAGAGCTAGTCGCATACATACACTTTCTTTCAATGATTTACACACAGTGCAATACATAACAAGAGTTTAGAATATATCAACATACTAACATATTCTGTAAACTACAGGCTTTAAAATGGTATATAGATACTTTGTGAATGTTACATTACCATAATGCGCAGACGTTTTTCTTACTACCTCCAAATTAGTTATTCTGCCGCTGCATACGCCTTCCGGGACTCTATTGCATTAAACACGGCCGACCAGTTCACTTCGCCGCAAGTAGTAACAGTGTCGGCCGCTAAATGCCAGAGGCTGTCTTGTCAGGTTGACACCTTTTTGCTATCCTAGTAAACTCAATGGCGGGCGTTATTTGGAACCGGGACTTATTCGGTCGAACTACCTTACTATCCAAAAAAATGTGGTCGCTGCTTCAAGTCCCGTAGGAAAAAGACTACAAGGAAAACCTTGCACGCCAGCTTGGCGCGCTGCGAATAGAGGCGATATGCTTCTCGTCAAGCGTAGGACACTGGCTCTTATCGCTACGCTGTTCCCACGCGTCAAAGGTGGAAAGTCTTCACCGGCGAAGACTCCTCTTAAAGGTAGGGCGCAAAAGGCGACACAGCTGTCGTGTTACGTCTTAACATTGCCTGTAAGGGTAATTCAGAGCACTTATGTAAAGTCTTGTCAATAACTCGCCTTTATTACGCTTCCTGTAATTATCATATCATTCTGCGGAGTTGTAAAATAAAGTGAATGAGTGCGAGATTTTGTTCAGTGCTTAACATCTAGTTGAGGCGTGATATTAGGTGAGTATGGAGCAGCACCGAAATGAAAAGGAGGGAGAAACGGGAAATACAAGAGAAAACCCGAAGCCAACAGTATCGTCCGGTACGATTCCCACATGCGAAAATACGGGGACAGATCTCGATGGGAATCGAACCAGAATTGCCTTGGTGGAAGGCGAATGGTCTAACCAAATTATTAAATAAAAAGGTTCAGAAAAAACGGGGCACTTTACGCGATATACATTTTTTTGAAAATCCTCAATCAAGATTTCTTCACGCAAACAGAACCGGAAAAACTATAATTTTGAGTCGTTTTCGGCAGAGAGGTTGACTCACATGCAACGTTCTTTGAATGGCGTTCCTCAGAAAACATGACCCCCGCAAGGTGAGCAGTTTCTTAATATATTCAATTCGGCCGAAGCTATGCACACTATGCCGCTGCCTTATATGTTTCGATTTCCTTTCGAAATATCGTGCGGTCCTGTTATAAAAATAAGAAGGCAGATGATCGACTTTTGTGCCCACCCACTTATCCCCTTTTCACCCCTACAAAGCCTTCCCGTCTGAAAGGGAATTCAAGCGATGGCATTTACTGGTGTATAATGAAGATGTAGTAACAACCAGAGCCCGGAAAAATTCGCGGGTTCACTGACCAGTATACGGCTAGCCTCCAAGAATGTATGTTGTCTCAAGCAGACAGCAACTGCTCATTAGCTGCTCGCTTCCACGGTAAAACGGGCATGTGATTAGTTACCTTTTTGTTATTGGCTCAGCGACTTACAGAAGGTATCAGATAAGTCAAGGGCCAATTGCGAAAGGGACACGAACGTGCAGTTGTTGGAGTACAAGCTTGTGTCGGAAAGAAAACGCGAATTTTTCAGGGCCCTAATTATGACGCTTTCCGAAAAAAAAAAAAAATCTCTAATGCTACCATACAAAAACTTGAATATTACAAATTAATCTTAGAGAATATTTATTCAGTTGTTTCAACCCTCCTAAACTTATGATATGGAACAGAAATGGAAAATGAAAACTGTTATAGGGCCAGTGATGAATTCTAAGTGCTGCATTAAAAGTAATTGAAACAGCAAACTGACATATCGTACAGCCTTGTCTTCAAAAACAGTTGATGAAAACTTTAACGGTTAGCTATAATATTTTTGAAAAATGGGAAATAGAAAAATATTCCGTTCAGTGCTATTCAGTGCTGAAAATTAAACTAATTGCGGCAATATTTATATGTAAGTCCCGTACAAAATACCTCAGTTACTATCTATAAATTGGAACAGGTGATGACATTCTGACCTATAATGAATTCGTGAGAAATTTATTTACGCTTTTCATTCAGAAGTGTTATCTGTTCAGGACATCCGGCATGAAGCAGTTCATATTATGTGATTAGATTTTGGGATCTGCCACGGCTGTTGAGAAGTAAATGGGTTAAATAGAAAATTAACTGCAAGTGCAAACTACGGATTTTAAGACAAACTGTAGTCTAATGCTTAGTAATGCCCGTTCAAGCAATCTCCAAAATCAAGTAGATGTAGAGGTATACGTCGTGAGAGATTAGGTTTCACTCCACCAGATTGAAATACAGAATTACATGTTTAATTTGTGCGTGTGCGAATATGTTTATTTGCTGCTTGAGTAGTTTCCACAATAGGCATTCAACTTAAAAGCGCCTAGGGTGATGCGAAATTGCATTTCTCACATCTGGCATAGTAAGAACTGTATGAACCGAGATCCTTTACAAGCTAAACTTCTTTACTACACAACATGTCATGTAACCGTCGAATGCAAGTGCAGCTGTTAGTTGATTGCGGGCAGTGGCGTAACATATCGTCGCTTGGCAGGCAAGAGGGCCAACATCACATTACTAACTTTTGAGTAGAAAGAAAAACTGTTTTAAATTTCAATTAAAAACCAATTCCCAAAACCAATAGTTAATACCGTAGCTGTATAATTCCAGGCCACTATGTTGTAAATTATTTCTCTCTAGCTGAAGGGTCAGTTAATTGGTTTGTGAATTAATATTAAAGCTGAGACGTTGGCCCTTTTGCCTGACAAGGGATGACATGTCTAGTATCGTACGTTCAATCAGACGTAACTGTGACGGCATTCCACGGCAACGTGATTCACAGGAAAGGCCGTGCACTATACGATATTAATGAAAGGAAAGTTTTCTCAGAAGTATAGGTAACCAATTTTGCACCATCTTGCGTGATCCATGATAAGGGACAGCAAGTTTTCGTGAAAATATATTTTAATCAACTTTTTTCGGTGCCTTAGGTTCCAGATATGCTACTTGGTCCATGAATGGATGTTCCAACTCTCAGCGCCTTGGGGTTCTTCAATCCGCAAATCACAGGCGTGTAATGTCCCAGTTAACCTTGTTCTGATTGGCGCAGTCAAATAACAGAATGCAAGCTGCCGATAACCAGGACGTAGAACATCACCACACTCTAAATCTGAATTAGTGAATATTCACTGATTCACTCTGACAGATGGAGCAGTTTCAACCCTTTGAATCAGTGAAAGTAGTCACTGTTCAATTTATGAATATTCACTGATTTCCTTTAAGAGTGCCAACATCTCACAAGTGAATAAGTGAATATTCACCGGTTTGTTCAGTTGAAATAAAAGAACAGTTTTCACTCATTGAACCAGTGAAAAATTACTGGAAAATCTGTGGGCATTCACTGATTAACTTGTGGAATGTTGGCACTCTTTATCGGAATCAGTGAGAAGTCACCGATTTCACAGTGGTTTCTCACTAATTCTGTTTCTTGCATCTGTTCCAACCATCGGCGTGAATAAGTGAATATTCACTAATTCAGATTTAGAGTGAAGGTGTGCGCGTTAGGTATTGAAACAAGATGATGCGCACATTTCTTTTTTTGCGGAAATTCATGGTCCCTACCCACGATCGTAAGAGAGGAAATGTTTACACCCACACTCTTGAACAAATTCGTTGAAGTATACATATATTTTTTTATCTCCGTGTAAGTGAAAACGCAGAGAAAGTACACATCGGGCCCAGTTATGCTCCGTTTGTTTATCATCATTCCTGTTTTCTTACAGAGCCGAGAGCTTGCTGGTTCGTATTTTTCCCAACGTTCGCTTCGAAATATTAACTTGCGAAAAAATTCTTCCCGGACGCTCTCCACCCTTCCCCCACTTCCCACGGTACAAACTCCCCAGGCCGAGGAACGCAAAGACCGACTCACTCTTAGAACTTGCCGTAGGCTATTCTCGCAATATACGGGCACCACACCCTCCCTCCTCCAACCGTCGTGCGAGATATATCGCAGCCAGGGAACAGCGCATGCGAGCAGATGTATTCTGCCAGCCCCCGGGCCCGCGTGGAAACACTTTTTGTAATTGGTGCTCCTGCAGGGTAGGAATGTTTGGTTGTGGCAAAGGGGAAGGGTTGGTAGGGCAGCGGCGTAAACAGTACCTTAAAGTACGTGCCACGGAGCATAAATATACATGATAACAGGTAGCTGCTGTATGAGACAAGGGGGCGGGGCGGGGTGGATGCTGTGGTCCAGACTACCAACACACGCATACACCAAGCACCTTTGTTCTCGTAAATATTATACCCAGCGCTCCATTCGGGAATGAGAGTCGCTTTCTTACGCGGGTCTACAGCGAGTAACTTCTGAACTCTGAGTGTGTTTGAAATGAAACCGGACAGGCTAAGTATATTATTTTTTTTTTATCATTGAGACATGCTCCAAAAAGAAACAAGCTACCTAGGGCAATTTTGCCAACGGAGTTTTTACATTTTCGCGGAAAGTTATTTTTTATGCTCGTGGCGATATTTATTTCGTTGTACCTTCCTTTAACTTTGCCATAACATGCACCCGAGAATACGTGTTTAACTCGATATTGTCTTTTATGCTTCAATAGTGCTAATTAATAAAAACTGATGAATATATGATTCTACAGATACAGCGAAATATTCTGAATAGCAAATGTTACTTGAAGAGAACAGAGATGAAGTTTTACAACACATTCGTCATTCCTAAAGTATTTTGCTCATTTCTAAATTGATAGTATCTCAGGAGTGATTTGCGAAGAAATGTAAATACACTACATTTCTAGGACTGATTTAGAATACAGTAAGCACAGCAAAAGTACTTTCACAAATGCAAATGGTTAAAACTCTGCATGAGTTTAAAATCAGGTTGATCACTATTAAATACGTACAACGTAGAATTATTTTGAATATTATGTTTGAGATTTTTTTGTGTAGTTTTCTAAGTAGCAGTTTCTTGATCATGACGCTAACGTACAGCTCTTCAAAGGTGTGAACGGTGTTTATTTTATCTCTTTGTGAAATATTCCTCTCTTAATATGAATAAATGCCTGTAATTATGGCGGGGCAAACCCGCAGCGCAAATTTACACCTTTTGTTTCATTATTCTCGTTCCAAGTTACTTTTTTTTCTCTAGGTAACTATGCAACGACAAAGGTACTCTGCAAGAAAAAAAATTCCAGCGTTTTATAAATTGTGGTACACGTATATAAATTTTGAGCAATATTACAAATTTACCTCATCCGTACTGACAGGTTATCAAGACACAGCAACGCGACCCTTGTCTAAAAAAATCACAGTGACCTGGGAACATGTATACCTGGAGCTTCTTCGCACGGGGAATAGTTAGCAACTGTCTCCGGGAACGAAACACGACCCTTAATCACCCAGTGTGATATTATTATTATCCTTTGTTTCCCCATCCCCCCACAGGGTTTCCCCGCGGCAAGCTTCGTGTGAAGTGAAGCCCTGTTCTCGCTGTCTGTTTTCGTTCCGGCCCAATGTTCATGATCCCACCTCTTCATCCAACCCTCCCGTACAAACCCTTACACCCCTATGCCTAGGCGGGGTAGGCCCCCGCTAATTTCATCCGTTATTCATTGGGTTAATTATTTTATGTCGCTCAGTATTCTGACCAGGATTACAAGCCGTCGCCGCCCCTCGCAAGAGCCGCGCGAGTCTCTTAATTAGCCGTTGCCGGCGGGGAGGGTGTTAATTAGGCGCACCCGCCCCCCCACCCTCAGCCCACTACTCACCCCCCTCCCCCAAAACCGCGAGCAGGAATGTCACGACTCGCCATGGGTTCCTTTGGGGTAAGATCTGAGGCGTTCCTCGGATGCCTGCTGGCCATCTGTAGCCCACGTTTCTCATGTCTGCGGGGTCAGACAACTTGCCTGCTTGCCGCACAGTGTTGGGCTTTCTAAATGCCTCAGAGTCCAAGCAACGTTTACATTACCTCGTCGGCATTGTATTCGACAAATCTTAAGTCCTCAATTTTGGAGGGACACCTAGTGTATTCAGAATGATGCAAAGTTTCACGACAATAATTTAAACGATCTTCAAGTTTATATGTATAGACTGTCCACGATATAGTGAGCAGTGTTTAAAACTTTCTTTCAGCAATTTCGCAATCATCTTTAATATTTTTGACCTGGAAACTTTCTTGGTATAAAATAAACAGTGTAAACATTCCCCCAATCTCAAGACTTTACAAATTTGCCCAAAATAACATACAGTTTCTGGATATTAAAAGTGTTGGGGAGTGACCAGTTTAAAGAGAACAGACTACATTAGAACAGACAACGCTACGTGAACATAAGCCCGAAAACCAAACGTTACTATACTACGCATGAACTGGATCACGCTACTGCGGACGGCTACATCGGACAATGCCTATCGTACAATTAAATACGACTCGTCTTGTATGTAGTAGCCAATAATGGAAGTAATAGTAGTCCACATTTACATGATCCACGCAATGCGCTAATACGTCATGTACTGTGAACATTAGTGCAGAAATGATCCATTTTTGGACCTATGTTGATATGAGGATCGCTCCTCCAAAATACTGATATGGAATTTTGTAAAATCATGTATACAACTGTACAGCAGAAATGATCCATTTTTGAACCTATGTTGATACGAGGATCGCTCCTCCAAAATACTAACATGGAATTTTGCAGCGTCATATATACAACTGTACAGCAGAAATGATCCATTTTTGGACCTATGTTGATACGAGGATCGCTCCTCCAAAATACTGACATGGAATTTTCCAACATTGTGTATACAACTGTACAGCAGAAATGATCCATTTTTGAACCTATGTTGATACGAGGATCGCTCCTCCAAAATACTAACGTGGAATTTTGCAACATTGTTTATGCAACTGTATAGCAGGAATGGTCAATTTTTGGGCCTATGTTGATATGAGGTTTTTGTTCCTCCAAAATACTGGCATGGAACTGTGCAAATTCCTGTTTATAACTGTATAGCAGAAATTATCTATCTTTAGACTTATGTTGATATGGGGATTGCTCTTCCAATATACTGGCATGAAATTTTGCAACATCATATGTACAGTCACATGCACATTAAGAGTGCGTGGTTGATTGAGAGTAATGAGTTAGGGCGACATCGTGTGTTTGTTTTAAGTGATTAAACATTTAAACAAAAATGTCGCCGAAAATTAGTTTGCTAATTGTCCAAAAAATTAATGTTACACTGAATATTAAATTTAAAAAGTACATTTCACTTGAAATCTAAAACATTCTGCATATTAGGATGGGTTGTCGCATCAGAGAGATGCAGATTCTCATAACTGCAGGCGCAAATGGGTACAGCCACTTACTGATGTTTGGTGAAATGAATTTTTCATTAAATATTTTTTAGTAATTAGGATGTACTTCTGCAGCTCTTCAGTGATTGCATCTTTTTACACCTCACGCCTCTTGAGGTATTATGAAAACTACAGCAGTACCAGTTAATAATTAGCAATATCTACCAGCAAAATCACATTCATATTGCAATCACGAAAAAGGTAAATTATAAATTTACTTCAAGAAAAACATGGAAGTCCGTGTGTCAATCCCAGCAGGGACTTATTCATATACCAAAACATAACAAAGTTGAACATTACCTTAAAAAAACTCATTGAATAAATTGCAAATATGAATCAAAACATTAGAAATTAAAGTATAAGGTTTACAAATAACATTAAGGGCGTGGTCTACCACAATTATCATTGCCATTTTTTATTTGTACTACACAATTTTTTTCTTATTTTAGACACAAAATGTGACTTAATTTTGCTCTCATGAAATTTTTTTATCTCTCATAGATTTCGCGCAGTGCCTTGTTAAAGTCATATTTTGCATGTTTCCGTTTTAACGACTACACTAAAACCAATTGATATACCAAACTCAAAAAAATCACAGTGGATCAAGACATTGCAGGCTACAATGTTATGCTCATAAAAATAAAAAAAAAATTATTTGTATTTTTAAATAATTTATTGAATTTTTAAATTTTTTTTAGTTTCAGCATTTTTTTTTAATACGAGTAAATTTTATTCTTTATTTTTATGAGCATGACATTGAAGTCTGTAATGACTTTATCCACTATGATTTTTTTGAGTTTGGTATATCAGTTGGTTTTAGTGTAGTCGTTAAAACGTAAACATGCAAAATATGAATTTAACAAGGCATTACGCGAAAACTATGAGAGATAAATAATTTCATGAGAGCAAAATTCAGTCACATTTCATGTCTAAAATAAAAAATAAAAAAATGGTGATGAAAATTGCGGTATACCGCGCCCTTAAACAATAACTTTACAAAATACTAGTAACAGGCGTGCAAAAGGAATCAATTTAATGTGAACAGTATGGAACATAAGAAGCCCTAGTCGAGATTCCTGAGAGAAGGATGTAGCAAAAACAATAATATACACGAAACGTTGGCTAGCCCTATCCTTATAGGAAAATAACTCACAACATATGCTGAGTCCCATTCCTCAGTAGCCAACCCTGACATAAAATAGTGAGGACACACACCCCTAAATACATTTACATAAATCGTGGGGTCACTCGCCACTGAACATATACACAAACTCTAGCATATCCTACCTCTAAAGTGTGCACACAATCACTGCCACCCTAGCACAGTCTCATTAAGCGGGCACATAATTGCATGAAAGATATCGTTTCAATACTATTGTTTCGTCGTAAGTATACACATTCTCTGTCGAAACATAACCTTCAATTTACACGCCTGCAATTATTAATTAACAAACATACGAACAAAACTATGGAACTATAAAAGTTAAATGTCTCCCCCCCCCCTTCTCACTCTCTCATAACCGAAAATACAGAAGTTACCAGAAGTTAAAGTGAGAAAATCCCGAACGCGATAATTACCTTGAATTACTGAGAAAAAGAGAAAAATCACAAACGAACGAAAAACTAGGACTTGGGCCATTATGCTACAGGACTTCATCTCAAGAAAAACCAAATAAATACTAGCACCGTGTATTTTATGACGCATTCTTAACAAACACGAAAAAAAATGTAACGAAACGGCGGAATCACAGCCTTCTAGAGACTAGTTTCAAATGTTTTCACCAAACAAACTGTCGACATAGAAGGCGGTGAAACGCAAGAAGTTGAAAGTTGATGAACTATTGCGTTACAGTCTTGCGTACTTGCGTTTCTTGCGTATTTTATAAACGGGTATACATCGATTTCGTATGTTCAATTGTTGGCGTCTTGCGATCTTGCATCCTTGCGTAGTTTACAAGAGTTTCTGGATACATGAAAGTGTTCGAAATATAGCTGCGGAGAATAAACATATTAATGGCCGATGTCTTGCAATGTCTGAACTGTCTCAGACGTCGTCATGTTACGTCGTGTACATATACAGTCGGTACGGAGCCACTGTCAATACACACAACAACATAGCTGACGATCTGCTTAGTCTTGTCATGATACATTTGGGGTAGAATATTCACATAATTCGTGAAAGGAAGTGCGGGCCCAGCACAACAAGGACACAGCTTTGTATAATTCTTGGACACTTTAGCCCTTCCTGGCAACTACCCACAGGCCACAACTAGTTTGTTCAGAGTTCCCTTACTTAATATATTACATTATAAAATATATAATATGTCACCTATATATAAATAATGACGTCCTCTACTAATTCGGTCACAGATAAACGCACAACACAAACCACTGAACCTAGAGACACGAAATATTGAGGGTGGTTTTTCCTTAAGCCGCTGGCACCTACTAAGAAGAAACGTATGTTCAGAAATTAAAAAATTAAAGGGGTCGAAAGCCTTTATAGTTCTTAAACGAGTTGAGACATCGAATTTTTATTTGTTTTAGAATGAAGCCTACGCAATCCCTAAAAACCAGCTACGGAATATTTGCAATTCAACCTCTAATTGCACTAAAAATATACAATTTGTTTAAATTAATTCTGTGTATCACGTTAATCTGCTGAGATATCGAAATTATATTTGAATAGGAATGAAGCTTACATTAATACCTAAAAAGCTGTTTCATGATTTTTTGAAATTCGTAAAAGTAGGGGATGTAAAGACGTAAAAATTTTGAGCATTCCCGAAAAACGGGTATGGCCACAAAGAATGTAATTTAAGTTTGTTTCTTTTTGCCGTCCTTTATTTACACTTCTGACGAACTATATTTGCGTTGTTGTTTGGAATACTCGTACGAGGTTTTGTGTTCGAATTTCGTTTAAGACAAGATGACTAGTAACGGCTGTGATATTATTTACGCCCATAAAAACTGTAGTAGACAGAAGAGTAAATTTTCTATTGGAGTATGACATTTAAGGGTGGTTTCCTCTCGCAGCTTGGCACACGCTAAGGGTTTATAAGAGTTGGTATGTATTTTCTCGATTATTCTCGATATTAGGCCTACTTAAACCCGGTGGGTTATCGGTATGCTTTGAGGCTTAAAAATCTTATAGTGTGATTTCGACAAGTAATCAACGTATCATTGCCACTATAAGCTATCCTTACAGTTTTCCTAAAAAAAAATCGTTACAGCCTCTACATATAAAAGGATTTACTGATTGACATATTTAGCTGCAACGCTGCAGCCTAACCCCTGGAACATTAAATTTAATTGTTTTTTCTCAGGTTGTAAGAGAGCCCTAAGAAAGTAGTTTTCTCCAAGTTCGACTCCTAAGGGGGTGAAAAGAGTTCAGATTTGTTTTCGAACAATTGTCGATATAACTCGAATCTTACTGCCAATCATAGTGAGTTTTACTTCAACTGGACGTTCATACATGCATATCATACTATTTCCAATTTTTTTTGGAAATTCTACTTTTAAGAGTGTCGAAATACCTGAAATGTGTATTCGATTAACTATCAACAGATAGTGAAGAGCTTCTAGTTAAAGCAATTATGATTATATAAATACCCAAATGGTAAATTTATGCTTTTCTGAAATTACGCCCCCAAGTTGTAAAATTAGGGGTAATATTTTTTATTATTAAATAGACTATACAGTTCGAACTCGGTAGGCTATCGTCGTTAATTTTACTTCAATTCGATACGTGTACAAATGTTTAAGACAAGACGTCAAGACGTTTCGAAATTTGCTATTTAAAAGGTTGAAAAACCTGAAAAATATTTTCGATTATTCCTCTATGCTTTTCGAACCTGATGTGAAATTGAAGTTCACTTTTCTTCAAAATTGTATTTACTAAAATACTATTTAAGGAAATTGTTTTCAAGTTCTAAAATGTTTTCACGATTCATAATCGATACGTACGGACCCAACTGAAGTTTTAGATATCTATGCAATTTTCGTGTAAGAGTGACGCCAGACCAAAATATCTTAAAAGTAGTTAATTGGTTATGAGAAATTCGACACCTAAGGTAATTAAATTGATGCAACGTATTTGATGTATTTTCAATTAATCGTGGATATACTTATTTCGAAACCAATAGACTATCGTAATGGTATCCACTTCAGCGTAAACCCCATAAAACAGTGTCATCTGTGATTACGGATTTTTTTATTTGACCCTTATAGGGGTGAAAACGCATGGAATGTGTTATAGAAAAATCCGTGACAACTATCAAGCCCGTTGAGATACATGGAGTGGCCTTTTGCTCCATGATGATGAAGGGATGAAGCATATTTTGAACTGATTGTTCAATAAGCTTAGTATCAAACGATAATCGTCGTGATTTCCACCCCTTATAAAAAGTTTGACACGTGATGGTAAGAGTTTTCGAAATTCGACCACTGAAGGGGTGAAAAGGCGTAACATTAGTTTTCGGTTTCCCGATGATATCTATCTTACCAATTGAGGCATCGAAATGTTATTTTGTTTGTGGACTCTGAAAAATATTAGGGAAGGTTTATTTTGACAAAATGTTTTGTAGCCACTAAAAAACTAATTTTCTGTCTTTGCAAAGTTCTCATCACTAAAAATCTCTCGTTCTAGGACTACTCAAACGTTAGTGGAACTAAAATTTCTCATATTCATCTGAGAGAAATCTACGTTTACAGTCGTCATAGGCGTACCAAAAAGCCGCCGTCCAATCAACTAGACACAGACTAGCCTAAAAGCGTGAAACTCATGTACTGTCTCTCTGTTTATCGGAATTTTCACTATTTTCGCAACTGCTCTGAGAGGTTATTTTGGTTTTGGTTCGACAGAGTGTGTTTTTTTATTCCTGCATGTTACCGGGATTACAAGTTTTCGCTTCCAGCTACCCGCGGAGTGCTTTGGTTCCATTAGCGAGCCAGGTGTAACAACCATTATCGATATTACCAAAGCTCCCTGCACTGTTTTGTACTTCCCTAAACAGATATATTTTTACAAGAGTCGCATTTTCCGTATCCGTTAAGCTTGGTGTAATCTTCATGGGTAGAGGGGTTTTATCACAGTAATCGTATCCTTATCTCCATTTGAATGAATAGTTAATTATTGATATGAAGTCTTCATAGGACGCTATTTGTATGTAACTCACAAGCAGAGTCAATAAGAGATCATATTATATTTGCAACGCATATTTGTAAGCTTGCAGATGTACAAATAAAATAAACATATTTGTGACCCTTTGAATCGGGAATTTGCAAAAGGGACCAAGTCCACTTTTTGAGCAAATTCATGTTATACGAGATTTCGACTCTCCAAAGCATTCTCTTGGCTGTCATCAACAAAAGAAACCCAGTCCTATACAAGAAATACGTTAAACGGACTAATCCATGAATGAGCCAATTGCGCATTATTTTGTTTGTGACTTACATGATAGTAGTTGAATAATAATTTTCAGTGTGGCTTAGAAGTTATTTGCACTAGCGTATACTAAGGTTCCAACAGTCTACACCAAAGACATTATGCTTTCTCTGATAGTGTAATACATAACACTGCTTTGTGAGTAAATTGTACTAGGTGGTGTTGTGTTTGCAAAATATGTTTCTATGTTTGTTAAAAAAACGCTACTTATTTTTTAAAAGGCATCAATTCCAATGATATTATTAATTTCTAATAAATATAATGTAGATGCTTGTCTATGTCAGTTTTGCTTCATATTATTCCACACAAACTATACTGTCAAGTTATCCATTACTGATGACCTGTTTCACTCCCAGATCCACTAAAATAAGTTTTTTGTTGTTTCCCAGCAATCTACTCACTTTTACTTGGTTCCTTTTGCAAATTCCTGATTCAATTGCAAAAAAAGTCGCGCTTTTTATTTTTCATTGAAATGTATGAAAATAATAAAAAATTAAATAAATTTTATTATACACAGTTGACATTCCTAAATCAACGTTCAAAGTTTTTTTCAAATTAATGGAAAACTTGTTAAGCAAGATCACCTTTATTTTTTATCGTAAGTTTCACACTTGGACGCGATGATCCAAAGTCTTGGCCTCCGAGATCACCTGACGTTACCGTCTATGACTTTATTTTCCATTTGGCGGATATGTCAAAGATAAAGTGTATGCAACACGTGTGCCTGACGTCAGGAAATTGATTCGACGTATAACAATTGCAGTTGTTTTCTTTGTGAAGAAATGTTGAAGAAACAGCGACCCGTAATTGAACATCGCCTTGATATTCGGTGCAAACGTAGAAGTTGTTTGGTATTGCACAAAACTGTTAGGGAGGCTCTTTAAGTTTAGCAACACTCATAACTTCGTACTGTTTTGCATTTCATTCGTGTTTAACGTAGACTGATATTTTAAAACAGTTTCTCATTCCGCCGAGCAACAGCAGTGAAAATATTTTGGTCAGAACTTAACATCATGGTCTTTAACGCTGGTGAAGGACGACATGATGTGATTATGGAGCAGCGCCAGAATGATGGAGCGGGGGAAACGGGGCATCCCCGAGGAAACCCGGCACAATTCCCCTATGCGAAAATCCGGGGATCGACCCCACTGGGACTCAAACAAGAGTCGCCTTGGTGGGACGCAAGCAAGGACAGAATTTAACGTTTAATGTAAGGACCATTATTGTGTAAATCATTCAGAAACACAATAGAGCCAAATTATTAGTACTGTCAAATTTAATAAGTCTTACGTCTGCTCTACAAGTTACTGTTAATATTTGTACGAGCCAGACTTTGCATTTACATTTAGCTTTCAACTTATTCCTTGTTGTAATGAGGGAATGACTTTATGGCTATACTGTACTTCCGGAGATCAACTTTCTTATATCATGAGTTCAACATGGTGCAGTGGTTAAATACCATCAAACTCAATATATGCTCTCACTTTCCTGATACCTTCCCTCGAGCTTTGAACACGATGCAGGTTAAAAATCGTTACATCTTGTGTAAAATTGCACCGTTAAATTTCGACACAGTAACTCAACGCATTGTTATTTTACTTATTAAAAATATTAAATTAATTTCATTCATGTAATACGCAGTTTTCTCATGATTTTCGATAGACAAATTCAAACAAATTGAATTCGTTATTATAGGTTTTCAATGAATATAAGTAACTAGGTATTGACCGCGACTTCGTGGCGAGGTAGTGAATTGTCTACTTAAGTCATGCAGTTCAGTCCAAGTATTTCAAATTTTCTTAAGTTGTTCATTTAAATGTGCATTTCTACTTTCAGTTTCTTTCAAAAAAGTAAATTATAAAAAAAATTAAAAAAAAGTTTTTGGTTAAATTTTTGAGCACTTCAAATTCCAAATGAGTAGTAATACTAATAATGACTAAAAAAATATTTAAAGGATTTTTAAAACACTTTTTGAAACAAAACAACTTTTAAAACTTGTAAATGGTGTAAATTGAGGTTTAGCGTCACTAATGATCCTTTTGGAAACAATTCTCACAAAAATTTTTGGATGCTTCTTATGCCCCATCCCTTGATATTCCCATCTTGGCGCAAACCCCGTTTTGTTCTTCTCCCCTCCCCCTTCCGTATATTTAGAATATTCCAAAGTCCTTAGTGGGTGTATCTACGTAAATTCAATAAAATGTAAACGCAACCAGATAAAATGTATAGGATCATATACATTACAAACAGACACACGTTACATATACATAGGGACCCTCATTTTTCGCGAAAAGAATTTTGCCCCACTTTGTTTCAGTGCCTTACGTGCACATCTGCAGTTCTGCTTCATGGTTATTGGCGGCGTGTCATTGTGAAGAGTCGTATTTGATTTCACTGAGCCAATTACAATAACGTTCCTGCAACACCACACGGCTGTGATTTGTCGTTAGAATCCCAAAGGCTCGTGACAGTTAAAATATCCAATCACTGACCAGGAAGCAGAACTGCAGATGTGCACGTAAGACAACGAAGCAAAGTGAGGCAAAATTCTTTTCGCGTAAAACAGGGGTCCCTACATACACATAATATATGTTATTACTTGGTATATTGTTTTGCAATGTAGTGATAATGAAAACATAACACCACGAGCTCAACAAACTATTCGATGGCAGCGACAACCACGCTTTATTCTCTACACTGTAATATGGATTCTGTGTCATCAAGAATATATCATGAGCCTTCAAGCTAGGAAATGGTGGTTTTTCTACGCACAAGCAGAAACTGGTGCAAGACTTCGGATTTTGCGAATGATAAATAATACTAAACACATTGTATCCCTTAACATTGGTAAGGAGTGTTCTGTTCTTTTTTTTTTTTTTTGTAACGTAACTTTTACATAAATTGCAAGAATTTAGCCATGTTTGTATATTTAAAATTTTTCAGTAACGTACTGGTCAAATCATAAGCCTAATACATCAGTTTAACGTTTACAAACAAAATAAATGAATTTGCAAAAATGTTTGCACCGATAATCCATTAGAGAGAATTGCGAAAATATAATGTACAAATAATGTCTCGATATTTTGGCGTACATTTTTTGTTTCTAAATCAGTCATTTTAATACCAACATAAGTCAATTTTGTACCAATATAAGTTGTTGGTGTTATAATTTCGTACAGAGGCAGTCAGTGAAATAAGGTGTTTCTTAAGTGAACTCATAGTTCAGTTACTTGCAACACTCGCAAAAGACTCTTTATGACGATAATTAATGCGTATGTTTACCTCTGTACATTATTATAAGACCCACAACTCATTATTGAAGGAAATTGACTTACGATGTTTCTCAAATAACTGCTTCAATTGTACAACGTACGGGTTTTTGCTCTTTAACTTTTACGTTATCGTAACACAAAAAACGCAATCGAGACTTGAGAACACTTGTGTGATAAGGAAGAATCTAGCTCGTACAACACGTGAATCTTCTCACAAAACTAGCCACAAGCTCTCTTGTCAAGGATTCCTGTAAATTTAAATACACGTACTCAGCGTAAGCCAAGTTATCTTACACATTATCAATTGCGTTATGCGTTGAGTTACGTACCATGTTTCCGAACAATTTCAGCATCTCTTTATTTATACCTGTGCGTGTGAAAATCTGACTTCCGCGAAAATATATCTTTGCTCAACTTTGTTTCGACGCCTACTAAACACGCCTGCAGCTCTGAATCGTGGTAATTGGCAGCGTTTCCTTGCGTAGAGACGTCACTTATTTGACTGGACCAATCAGAGCAAGTTTACTGCGACAACACACGTCAGTGATTAGCTGGTAGAACCATATAACGCTGAGAGTTAAAAAAAACGTCCAATCACTGAGCACGAATGTGAGCTGCATGCGTGTACATAAGTAATCGGAACAAAGTTATGCAAAAATATTTTCGCGAATATCAGGTGACCCAATTGCTTTGTTGCAGACACTACTGTGTGAAATAGGTACCAAAATTTTAAAATCCTTTAATTGGAATATATCATCATCTGAATGATTGACAGAAAAACGTGGCGTAGACGGCTCGGGATAAAGTCAGCACGCAAAAAAAAAAAAAAAAAAAAAAGAAAGCCTTGCCCGGAATCTATTTTTAGCCATTCCTTATCTTTCCGCGTGTAAAGGCGGATGACAGGAAATGTCCAACCTTTTGCTAGTGTAAGATTAATGGTGCAGTAGATATAAACCTATATTGTTTGGTAAATAAAAGTTAGTTAATTATATAAAATACAAGTATGTGTATTTCAGTTGATTTTGTTTCAGCAGTGTTGTATTTAAGTATAAAAAATACACGGAATTATATTTTGTAATTTCTCTGCCATCCATATAAGGTGTAAAGCAACTGTAGTTAATGTTGAAATATATGCAATGACGGTTCGTGACATTTTCCAAAGATTAAATTTTTAGTGCTCACTTTATCCAAAATGACCTGTACATGATTAATAGAGATGATGATTTATCGCGGGAAAACTTGACTTTTTGCTGGATATCAACGCACGTTCAGCTTACCAGAACATTACTGGCTTTAGCTTGTACGTGGAGCTGTTACCCTATTTGACTGAGCCAATAAGAATCCCGATATTGTAATGTTTGATACCTGTTATTGGTCTCGCGAAAACTACGTTGTGTCAGACGAATCATACGTGTTGCAAGAAACTGCAGTGTTTTCAAGGGGATGTAGGCACAAAATCTTTTCGCGATACACCTTCATCTCCAATGATTGGAGGTACGTCAATTTCGCGGATTCATCTGGCATCAGCCTAGACTTGTTAGTCCTGTACACCCACTGGCCACAATCGATTATCTATAGGCTTATAACCGTACAAGCAGGTAACAAGCGGTATCACTTCGCATTATTTCCTTATCCACTACTGGCTTGCAGTAGTCGAACGCGTTTCGTAACAGCCGCCAGCAAGTCACAGACATGACAATGAAGTATACATAATTGGCGTTCAACCTGACCTGGAATGTATCTGCGAAATTTACGTACCTCTACTAATTATTAAGGATGAGAGGTATGATTTTACCTATTTTAAATTCCGGTCAAAAGTATTTATAGTTAAATGGCAAGGCAGTGTCCATCTCGTAGTATCGCTGCTTGGCATGGCAGCGCAACGTCACGTATATTTTACACGTCTGGGGGAAGACAGCTGAATATAAAATCTCTCCTCCCCTCAATAAAAGAACGCTGTCAGGTGGGTAAAACCTGTCATGCTGACTGCAGCATTCGTCTCAAACTACACACAACGAGAGAACAGACCTCGTGTATTTAACACGAACTCTGCATTTAACAGTTTTCTTTTCGTGTCAAACGACGTGGCAATGAAATTCAAAGAGGATAAAAAAGAATATTTTCTCGCCTTACAAAACATTATGCTGCTACTTGATGTTAAAGTATTTTTATAACAAAAATGTATGTATTACTTTTACAGAAAAACGATTTCATCACGAAAAGCTTTTCATACCAATTTTTTTAGCCTACTTTCCTCTAGGAAAGATAGGCTTATGAGATCGCGCGTCTGTCTGTCTGTCTGTATGTCTGTAAGTCTGTATGTATGTATGAATGTCTGTATGTCCCCCCCTAATAACTTTTTATATAGTTCACGGTAAATAATGAAATTATTACAGAATATTATGCCATGACTGGTGATTACGACGCAATTTTTTTTATCGGTATACTCGCTATATTAACTTGTGTGTAATAATGATAACTTTTGAGTTCACCAAATGTGAAAGATGCGCAGATTTATCGCGCCTTTTTTTTTTTTTTTCGTCTCGCATTGTTTTCACGGCAAAGCATATATATGTATAATATATATAAAATTTTGTGTTACAGTAATTTCACGAAAATAATTTTATATTTAAAGCAATTATATATTTTCAGTTTTCCATTTTATTTTTAATTCGTTTTCCAAATTGGTTTGATTTAATTTTCAATTTCCCAATTTTTTTTTTAATTCGTCTTCCAAATTGCTTATAAGTGCTATCTCAAGTTACAAAAAAATTCGAAGATTTAAACAAAATTTAATTACGT
>PNEQ01104395.1:0-25301 GCA_003012365.1 Medauroidea extradentata
ACTTTTCAATTCTAAATGGCTTAACATGGAAAATAGAAGATTATATCATTTCAATACTCAACTTAAAAAAATTATAGATACCCAGGTGCCAACATATTTATCGGAAAGACTCATTAATTTTATCTCATTACATAATCACAACACACGAAATAAAAATTCTTTTCAATTACCTTTATATTCCAAGTCCATTTACAAACATCCGTTCACGTATATGGCCAGCAAGGCTTGGAATGACCTACCGGGAGATTTAAGAAATCTTTCGCACCACACTTTCAGAGAGAAATATAAGTCCTTTCTGCTACAGAACCAGTTACAATAAACAATGATTACAAAAGCCCATACAACTTTTTTTCTAGACATTTTTGTTTTTATATATTTTTTCCCCCTTATTTTTAGTTTAATGTTTGTCTGTTTTACTCAAAATATTGCCATTTTAGAAATTATTTGTTGAATGTAATGTTACAATTATACTTTAAAACCTTGTAATGCTTACAATCATAAGTTTAATGCAATTCTTTTGTAATAATATTGTAATATTCATAATTAATATTTGTTCATTAGTGTGAATAGTTTCAACTACGTACCAATTGTAAACCAGCCTGAGGCTGAATTTGTACGTTATAAAAATAAATAAATGTTTAGTAGGCCCATATCTCCAGATACAAAAATTAACTCTGACTGACTGTCTGACTGACTGACATATCACACTGCAGCCACTAAACATAAAGTCGTGAAACGTTTTGTTTGGTTTCCCCTTAGGTCGTAGGCGAGCACTAAAAAGGGATTTTTCGAAATTCGACCTCTAAGGGGGTGAAAATGGGTGAAATGTATTTCTGAAGGAACGTCGAACCCGACGGCCTTTCACCCACATGTTTACTTTAATAGGACACACATAAAAATGCATATTGGCCAATTTAAAGATTTTTCGAAATTTAAAATTTAAGGGGGTGAAAAGAGCTTAAATGTGTTTCCGATTAACTATCGATATGGGACTTAAAAATGTTGCCTACGTAAATACCCAAAAAGTAATCCTAGGACTTTTTGAAATTCGACCTCCAAGCAGTAAACAAACGCAAAATGTGTTTTTTATGAATTGTCTATAACACTGAAAGACATTCGTGATATATTGTCTGTGGTGAAAATGTTTAAACTGCATTTTAGTTGTTGTCGTGTAGTCCTATGGTATAGACAACATGAAAGCTCGTTGATGTTAGGTTTCACTGAAGATTTGAAGACCCTATTTTATAATATGCGAGGAAATTGACACGTAGGTAACGTTACATATAACTCTGCTAAGTTATATTTGAGAAACTAACAAATAACAGTATTTCTTGAAATATAAGCGGTTGTTTAAACCAATATCTCAAGTTCCACATGACTTTATTTACATTCCTCTATGACCCGAGAGATGGTGCGATAGCAGCAATGAAAAAACTCCAGTTTGTCGCTTCTGTTGGCATTATTATTTCTGTCAATAAAGTTACGGAACAAGGGGTTGTTGCATTATTTGAATGGAAGTTGTAGCGATAAAGCCTACGTTTATTTGTTAGGTAAATTGTAAAATTATTTGCTGATTATTTTACTACTGTGTGGTAATGGTTAAGTGAAGAACGGGTGGCATAAGGATACTGAAGTGTGTTGCTAAGAATTGCAACATGTTTTATTCTACTGTGGAAGATTGTCCACATGCTTTTAAATTTCCGAAAGACCTTGACCGATATGTATTTATTTATTAAGTACGGCGTACGTTCGCAGTATAAAAATAAAAAGAGTTGGAACTGTTGTGTGTGAGTTGTACTTTCTATCATCCTTTAATTTTAATTATTTACCAACTCTCCTGCATCATGTTATGTTAAGTTTAAAACTTGAATATTATTTACGAATTTTCTAACTTGCAAGGCAAAAAAATGCTGCAGTTAAGCTTCATTCCTATTATTGCTGTAAAAATTTTCAGTTACTGATAGTATTGGAAGATTAATTTAGCCGTACATTGATGTTACAAAAATATATTATCAAATCGTCTAAAATATTCAACTATTAATTTATTAATATATTTTTCTTACCTTTTCTATAATATAATATATTATAGTGTAATCCACTGCTAGAACAACTTATTTTATACTCATAAGATTGTGCTAGTGTCGCGCATTGATGCCAACATGATAGTTTGTAAAGTAAAATTGTAAAATTGTTCTTTTTTCTGAGTTGGTGTGTATGGAGAGGGCAAAAAAAGCTTCTCTGAGTCAGCATTTCTGTTGTCACTCTGGTATACCTCACTTACTCTATGTTTATTACCTACCTTGTCGACCAGCCAATTAAAACCAATTATGTTAGATTACAACATTACTCGAACTTGTTGACATGTTTTTTCATTCCCGTAGCCATGACAACGGATTAGAATTACTAGGTTAATAATTATAACATAGCAGTCATTAACATCGATGAATTACCGAAATCCCTAGAGAAATCACATATTTTCTTAGTCCAAAGTCCTTGCTCATTAAAAAAATGAAACGATAAAATAATATGTAATATTAATTCAACCCCTATTTTAAATTACCAGGTGGTCAGCAACGATCGTAACTAAGAAAATAAATACGTACAATAACAATATTGCACACGCTACACCATGAAAACACTGTAGCTTATTACAACATACATGGTTGTATAAGGAACGTCTGACACAACGTAGCTAACTGCAGACCAATAACAAGCATCAATACCGGGATTATTATTGACTCAGTCAAATAGGGCAACAGCTCCACGCACAAGAGAGTGCAGTAATAATCTAATAACTTGAAGGTGTGTTGAAATACAGTGAACAGTCAAGTTGTCCCGCTATAAACCACCATCTGTGCTTTAGTTATGCTGGAAGGCTTAGTGACTATGTTTGTGATAAGTATGGTGTTGTAACAATGACCTTCCGACATTTTCCGATGTGTGTTTCGTTTCGTACGTTGGCACAATGGGCGCGTGTGGAATAGTTTAGTTAAAAAACCTGTTACGAATACACAACAACTCCTTTCCTGCTAGTGGCAGGCAGTCCCCTTATTATGTACGCCTTGTACGCCTGTGTGTACGTAGTATGGAAGCAGTAAGGGTGACTTAGTACGTGCATCACATCTCACACTAGCTTCTACGAGCAAGTCACTAATAACTGGCGTGCAATATTCTCACACACAACTATCCTCTATGAGACATTCAGTTGCTATCATATTATTGTATGACGTCATATTATATATAATGGTGTAGTATATTGTACACGCATATAACATATGCTGCGCCAGATTTTCACACATAAATAGGACAGCATATATCAATTTTTTTTGCTATTTTTGGCCGCTGTTAAATATGCTTTACTGAGTAGAGATGAACCTGTATGAATTATGCGCGTTCAGCAGTTTTCAAATAAACTTGTAACGGACAAAGCTCTGCACGTCGCTTGGCGATGGCCAAGGCAGCCAACTTAAAAGCCTTAGTTTACAAGAGCAGAAGCTAGAAGAACCATATCACTCACAGTATTTTCCTTATGTTGTTGTAATTTGCAAGTGACGTATCTCGACTGACCTATACTCAAGGTCGCTATGGTCATGTAGCAGATAAAGAGTCTGTAGCTCTGTTTACCTTAACATCTGATGGTTGCAATATCAAGGATAGAACTCGTGCTTGCTAGTACTGACATTGTCCAACTAGCACTTCATCTTCTTGGATATTCTAAGGTCTTGTGATATTACGTTTCTTGATTTGTGACTAGTATAATATGTATACGCTCCTTTTCATAACATTGTTGTATGTATTTGTGGGTGTTTATGTAAACATTCTTCAGTAGAATAGGAATTGATGTGCAAACAAATGCCGTAATACTCTTGATATCTCTTCAGCCTGTCTTTATTGACTAAGACGACAGCCACGCTGTATCCCCTTCATTATGCAAGTATGTTATGCCATACGCAGTTACTACTTTTCTCTCTGCAACACCACGCAACTTTGTGGTGCGAAACTGGACTAACTGACGTCAATAGTGAAACGATATATCTCAGCGATTAAATAATAAAGGTTATGTATCTCAGGGTTAATTTTGAAGTTACATTTGCTCTGCTCAGCTAAAGTAGGGCTCGGTATATGGATGCGGGGAACACCAGAGGATGTCTTACCAACAGAAGTTCTAGAAGCGTTCACTGATGACCCTGGAAATACTTGACTACAGAACCACCTAAAATGTTTTCCAACATTACTGAAGGAAACTACAGCCCAACGAATTTTAAAATAATTTATATCATACTTTGTTCGTAACGAAAATGGCACACATAAGATGGCTGAACAAGATGTGGTAAATAGTAAGACTCGCGTAAAATAATATAAATTTCAATATGATTAATCATACTTGGCTGACTCCTAGCATTGAAAAATAAAAAGATCTGGATCCTTCATAAAACAAACTAAGTAGACCACATTGTCTGATAATACAAGATGAGTGTAGCAGAATATATACGTAACTTTACTGGTGTCGAGGAGAAAGATAAAATTACTAACTTTAATGGTGCCACAGCAAAAGCTCAGATGTGAAGATAAAGTCTTTAACTCAGGGATGCACGTCGGGTGAATTATTTCCAGAGATCCACACGCTAACAGACAGCAAAAAAATATATATTGAATATGGTGTCATTTACAAAGGTCAGGATCTAACTACGAGACAAATGGCTGGCGAGACTTAAGATGTAGTCTTCACGTCGGTGAGCGAAGTTCTGCGCCGTCTGGATGGTCTCGTAGAACTGAGAGAAGAGGGTTTTCTCCGCGTCCTGTTCTCTATTTAAGCTTACGGGATGACTGGTGCCGGCGAAATAAATTCCACACATGAACCATACGTTCAGACGCGATAGTACAAATCTGCAAAATATGTACAAGGTATCAGGTACTCTTCTTTCACACCAAACTGCAAACCTGACACGCCTTCGCCTAATCAGGCAGCCTAATGCACAGAATATTTCTCTCAGTTTATTAAAATCTTAAAACGAGAGCACGTGCATCGCATGACTCCCTCTCCTACAGTCGCCATCCAAAACAATACATTTATCGCATAAGGCTTCCAGTCCATCATTTCATGTGAGCTGAAGAGACGCAATGCAGTCACGATTACCTTCCGTCACGTCGCCCACCTGGCTGTGATACTAGGAACTAACATACATTCTAACGAAACATTACATTTAGTAACGGGAACAGTGTCTGTACGAAATGTTTTTTTTTATGACATTTAATGAGATGTAAGGAATTGAGCTCTACCATGGTAACTAAATATATGTCCGTATACAAATTTTCTTTCTTTGTGTGTGTGGAATGTTTCCTGATCGTTTGGCCGTACATTTTTGTAACATCCTGTATATGTATATATATATATATATATATATATATATATATATATATATATATATCAGTAATACTGTACAAAATTTCCATATAAATAATTAAATAATGAGACTTGTAACTTAATAGCAGAAAATGCTTGTAATTCTTCACAGAACTCATAAAATACGCAATATTCTGCTTCAGTATAAGCTATGGAAAGTATGTTACACATGTTGTATATTTTCAAAGACTAGACAAGAAATGTTCTGTACAACAGGCTTCGTAACTGGGATAGGGAAAACGAAACCATAACCGAAGTTTGCCGAAGTTTTACTCCTTCATCGGACAACTTAAAATAACGAAAAATTAATATTAGACAACAATCAGTACCGAATTTAAATAATGCTGCTATACTTAAACATTATCATTAACAAATAGTTCAAATTAAATAATATGTTGCAAGTAACTTATTAAAATTATATTCTGAACATGGCAATTCTCGAGAAGTCTGTCTTCAATCTTCTTCATTCACTGTGGAATCAACATTGCTGTTTATATATATCAAATTACAACGTCCCTATGAAGATTGTATTATTTGATTGGAAAATGTTGCATTAAATTTGTTTTAAAAATGCCGAACGGAAAGTGTTGTCCTGTAGGTTTTGTACGCTATTCATCAAGGAGCATTTCAAAAAAATAAACAACTGAAACAAATCCCTTAAATGAAAAATTGCAGAGGTGCCAATGTCTAGAAATTAAAATTGTGCTACAGTGAGTGATCTGGGTGCGGTATATTACAGAGGTATATATTGCAGTCATAGATTAGCTTACCTCTGGCATATTCGGCGGAAATTAAGGTTCACATTGTTTAGCACAGAAGTTATGATTCTCTTGTTATATGCTTCCTGCTGTAGATAGCGAAACACAAGTACCAGAGTACAGAGTTTTCCCTCTCATGTCATGGCGTCTTTAACGAACTGTGTGTTTGGCAGTTAACGCAGTCTACAGTACCTAATAAAAGTTTAGGACCGCCTTTATTTGTGATACAAGATCGTCATAAAAACAAAGTATTATTATATATATTATGATGACAAATTTTTTATTTTTTATGTAACTGTATAACATAATACTAGAAACATATATTGCAATATCTGCACGGCAGAAGGACACTTACTTTAGCTTATCCATAAGTCATGTGATATTTATATTACCAGCAAAAAAACATTTTGCAGTGCAAAGAAAATGTTTTTAGATTGAAAGAGCAGAACACAGTGTTTTCGTTGTTTATGTGGGACTTAAAAAGTGTAACGCTTAAATCAAAAGAATGTTTCTCTGTTTTTGTTTAACGAATTAGGTTGGTGTTTTTTAAATGTACAGCAGTCTGCTAAAGCATTAAGAAACCTTCTCAAATATGTTTATAATAGTTATGCTTTTCTTGTTCTATTTTTTTTTTTGTAGTGGCTGCACGTATTTGTTTAATTTTTCAATATCAACCATCACTATCGTTTTGTAGTGAATACATTCTATAGTCATTGCAGAATCGTATAGGAAGCAGTGATATAGTTTTGTCGTCAACACAAAAAAAAAAAAATGGTGAGGTCCATAGGAGCGAAATATTTTTTGACGCCATAAAGATTTATACCGTGTAGTACCGAGAATGCACAATTTCATTCATTCGAAAAGTTTGTTAATAAATTTATGTTTGTAATAATTATTTAATTAGTCGAAATACTTCTAGAATGTTGTTCGGTATTTGGAAGTAATCCGTTTTATGTATCGGGAATAGCCCAAGTAAATGATTTTGATGTTAATTATATATGACTGTCGATGTACCAATATCAAACTCAGTAAATATGAAGGTTGTAGGAGAGAGATATGTTTGCACATAGTAATGGCTACATGTAGTAGCACAGCGGGGTTGCTACGTGTAACAAGAGGGACAGACCAACACCCTCTCCCCCTGGAATGCTCCCTCCAGTGTTGCTGGTAGGTGGGGCTAAGATAGACGTCATGCTGTGACATAACATATGTAAACCATATAAGTTAATGACACTTTTACAGTGATTCAAATAAAAATAAATGTCAAATGTTGGAATTATGCAAATGATTGAATAAATGTTTTGTATATGATATAGGATACTACAAGCCATTGCGTCAGGTAGTCGGTGATTGGCTGGAAGTTGTATTGATGGAGGAAAAGTGAAGCTTGTCGCTGTGAGGAGATGAGAGGAATTCTTGTCGCGGGTGCCTGACGTGGAAGACGTTCACCGGGCATTCTCTTTGTTCTTATTGGTTGTAGTAACAACTTCGAACAATGAGTACACACAGGGTGAATCAGTTGATGTGAAAGAGCTTTTATTGATTGAACTGTGAAAAGTAACGAGCGGGTAAAATGTCAACTTTACTCTCCTTACATGCGCGGAGATACACAGCACGAGATAGCAACTGATGTATTCTGACACATCTGTCTGCAATCCAACGTAGCCGTTACCCTTCAATTCGGCCTAACACATATTTTTCTTAAATTTTAAACTTTTCTCGTGAGTAGGGACCCATGACTATCACGAAAATATATCTGCAGCACTTTGTTTCAATGTATTGCGTCACGTCTGCAGTTCTACTTTAATAATTATTGGCTGCGTGTCTTGTACAAAGATGTTTCTCATTTGTCTGCACCAATCAGAACTAGGTTACTGCGATGCCACACGTCTCTGATATACAATGAAACATTAAGACACGTAGCAGTTAAAACAACTAACCAATGACCATGAACCAGAGCTACAGTTGTGTACATAAGACATTGAAACAAAGTGGTGCACACATATTTCCACCAAAGACAAGGATATCTATACCATAAGGTATTCGTGGTTTAGGGAGAAACGAAGCACTTATATTATAACAGAAATCAGGGCCGTGAAACAGGTAAAAAGGGGGGGGGGGGCGAGAGGGGCGGCCGCCCCCTGCATGCAAACCTGAGGGGACGAATTATATTTCCCGCCCCCTCTCCTTTTTCACCACATTTACATTACATATATAATTTTCCACAAGTGTCATTTTTGGTAACAACAAAGCAAATGTTGCCTAAATTGCAGAAACTCAGAGACATTTTTTTATGTGCAAATTTTCAAAATGATGTCTGTGTAGAAGGAAGCGAGCGGAAGAGTAAACAATGCATTTATTTTTCCTGGAACTGCCCCGTTTATTAGAAACCTTATTTTCGGGTCACTCAAAATGGCCAAAAATGACTTTTTCAGACTACCATACCTGAAAAAATAACAACCAAATTCGAAAAACGCCACTATATATAGAAACAAGCGTTAGACTTTGAACTATGCTCTCCACAAATAAAATAACGTGGTCACCGCTTACAGTCCAATAGGACAAAGGACAATAGTAAAGCACTTCACCCCCTCTGAGTAGCTTGCGCATAGAGGCGATAATGCATGATGTATGTCGGTCAGCGGCAACCTTACCGCTCCTGCCTCTCACACCACGGAGCATGTCATAATAGTCTACAAAAATAATTTCATTTTAAAAGAAAAAAATGGAGAGATACGATTGACTAAAAATAAATGTTGTGCATAGCTATATGTCCTAATTGTGGTAATAGGTATAGTTGAGTTGTTGCCAACTTCAGTGATAATAAGGTCCTACATTTAACTCTGCGCAGTCTACATGAACTGCAGTGTCGCACTGAACCAAGTTTCTTGGACGAGTTACAAGACCTGCTGGCAGTCACGTGTGTTACATGACGCTACATCTTCTTGACTTGTTCTTACAATAATTACAAGATTGTAAACCAAGGTCATCGCAGCACAAGATACTAGTACCACTGCACTCATAGTATGTTTCTTATTATCTTGTAAACACCAGCTGGTGTTATCACACGACCGACCTGACCTATGCTGGTCAGCTAGCAGATAAAAAATTCCGAGTAGTTGTTTTCATTGACTTCAGAATGTTTGGAGCAAGTAAGCTCTTTTGTAGATAAAAGGCATTTACAGTTACTTCACTTAGTGCCTGCAGTTAACACATTATTAAGAACACCAAGTATTCGTGAAAATATTTTTGCCCCACTTTGTTTCAGTGCCTTATGTGCACACCTGCAGCTCTGCTCCGTGGGTATTGGCGGAATGTTGTTGTGCAGAGTCGTTATTCATTTGACTGCGCCAATCAGTAAATGGATAACTACGACACAACACGTCTGTGATTTACGTGTTTAACCTCTAGACACTGGGTGGTACTTAGAGACCTGAACATTCGAGTTTTCATTTGACCACAAGCTAGAATTAAAAGAACTTTACGCTTAATTGGCCTTTGTCTTATTTGACATCTCCTGGATGTCTCTGAGCCAATAGTGGAATTGTACTTAATACAGACATATATCACTTTAGCAGCAAACAGCGGGAGAGCGTCTGCTGTCTGCTTCAGTTCACATATATTCTTGCAGTCTAGCCTACAGGTCAGTGAACCAACGAATGTTTCCTGTCTCTAGTGATGCGGCATCCAATCACTGACCACGAAGCAGAACTACAGGCGTGCACGCAAGACACTGAAACAAAGTAGGGCAAACATCTTTTCACGAATACTTCCTGTTTTTACACATTATTGAAGCCAATGAAGAGTCCTTTTAAGGGTGGTCAGTGACGAAAGATGCATAGTTTTATAATTGTAGAAAATATTATTAATTTTGTAGACGTTACCAGTCGCTGTATTATCCTCATTAGGCCCTGCTACATAGAGACGGTGAGTCGTCGGTCGGTGCCCAGTCGTTGCCATTCTGCCATCTGATTGGAGAATGTGACCATGACGTCAGAGTCGTTGTCGTGTTGTTGTCGGGGACGGTGGAGATGGCCAACTTTTATCTTTCACCGACAACTCGCCGACAATCCACCGACTCGCGATCATCAGATGGCCACTACAGTGTTTTGATTAGCCATATATATGTGCCACGAAAATTACGAGCCAATTTGAAGTGAAAAGTTTCTATTCGCGTCCACTACGATTTGTATTGAACTTATTTTAAAGTATTTACTGCACCATTTGCAAGAAAATTGTGTAAATATAGAAAGAAAACCACAATTGGCGATTGAGCTGCCATCTGTTTTGTATTGCGGGAACTAAACTCACCAGCTAAGCAACGACTCTCATTGTAGCACGCAGCAAGGAAATGAACGACGCCGACCCGACAACAACACGACAGCGACAATCTCACCGTCTCTATATAGCAGGGCCTTTACTGGAAAAATTTTGCCACGCTTAATATTCCCATTACGGCTTGTCAGTGTCAAAACTTGCTTGTTACGACAGCATGCACACAACGAAAACGAACAGACCAACTGAAATAATTTACTCTGAAAATTTAATATTACGGGCTACACGCTAAAATATATAAAAACACCAAAATACTTCAAAAATTTTTTTATAAAAAAATGATGTTAAACAATTTGAGGTACTTTAATTCTCAGCAATATTTCAAAATTAAAAAATTACATTTCTTTATGTTTTATAACTTTTATAATGCAGTCGGTGAATTACCTTACACCAGTGTAAATAATTTTACTTCTGTTATGTGACGTCATCGTGCCTTAAATTAACGCATATTTCGACGAGACACTTGTATGTCAGCCGATATCACTGTGGAGCTGTAATGTACGTACATACACATATAATATGTGTATATATGTACACACACATAACGTGAGCTAAAATTTAACTCTAACTCTTGAAGAATTTTTGATGATTACGTCTGTGTATTTAGTTGTAACTGACGTGTTTATTGCTGACTGGATATAAATTAAATCTCATGCTTAAAATGTTATATTTGGTAACAAAATTAAAAGTAACTACGGAATTACTAGTGAGGTGTGTATATATATATATATATATATATATATATATATATATATATATATATATGAAATGATCATAAATGGCTAAAATAAAGCAAAAAAAAAAAAAAAATACGAAGGAACAATCCATGGTTTTGCAAAACGCCTTCATAGATAGAATTATGCATCACATGGCTACTTTTAGTTCCGAATTTTTCGAAACATTCCGTTAACAAGATTTGATTTTTATTTCCCATCATTGTTGATGTGTGTGTTCGTGGGAGTTTATATTAACATTCTATTCTGCATTGGTACAGGGATAGATGTGCGAACCAATGCCATAGTCCTCTTGATGTCTCTTCAGCCTGCCTATTATTAACTAAGATGGCAGCAACATTGTATTCTCTACATTGTTGTAATTTTTACTTAATATATTTACCTCAACCAATGATTTCATTGCGTTGTAACACAAACTTTCTCAACTTCCTAAAACATACTATTTTTCTGTAGACATTAAAATGCCTTTCAAAGTCGAATAGCATGAGGGGAGACAATGTAAACGCACTATGTTTCACATCTGAGTTATGTACATGTAGAGATTTGTACAATTGGACAAATAAATATAATTAAAAATCATCATTGCCTGTACATTGTGTTTAGGGAGTATGGTATGTAACCAATAAAAAATAAGGAACTACACAATAATAAATGAACGTATAATTAATTGGTGTAGTAAACTATGGTGCTGTCGTTTGTGATAATATTACTTAATATCATACATTGGAATGTACAGCATGAAATTATCATTGTGTTCTTGGATAAATCTTAAATATTAAAACAATGCCTTTCCCAATAACCTTCATTTATCAGGAACTGGCGTGCTTGGGGAATTGTTCAGATTGTAATGTTACGTTAACTTGTTTGGATCATATATGTGCCAGATTTGACTGTGATTAAAGAAGAGTGTGTTGCTGGTACTGGCAGCTGTGTTTTATAATTTGAATTTCATGGTCAGTTATCACTAGCATTTATATTCCGATAGTGTAAGATCTAAGTAAATCCTAAACAAGTATTGTCTAGAAATAGGTGAGGGTAAAATGTATGCTAAATATGAGTGAACTTTAGAGAGCTTGCATCTGACAATTATATAGTTGATCAATTTTGTTTCCATTAATTAATTCTCAAAAACCTGTACACAACAATAAACCACATGCAGGTCCTTTATATCTTATATTTCATGCAGGTGTAGAGTTATGTTAAACTAGGACACCTATTAAGCTAGATGACAGGGAGAAAGGAAATGATAATGTCGCGTGGACATAATAATAAAAAGCAGGAATGATAATAGTAGTTGTTTGTACCAGTCTGATACAAAGCACTACAGAGTGGAGAGTTTAGAGCAGACTACCAGGCTAACTTCAGGTTGGGTGTAGTCCATTCTGTCTGGTGAATATCAACAAATACTGTACTTGTTGCTGTATGCAGTGATGCATATGCCTGACAAAGAAAACTGAAGAGAATAGCGAAACAAAAATAAATAAGCTTTAGTCAACAGGATACGTAAACAACATAAAGAACCTCAAATGGAACCGGGTCAAATAAAACAAGGAAAGCCAAATATGAAAACGAGAAAGAATAAACACGACAACAACAAGGGAGACAATGCTGACTTGAGGCATGTTTGGAGAGAAAGACAATCACATAAATATATAAACAATAAAACAAGACACGACGATGAGACGATACAATACACAGCAGTTTTCTTGGTCAGACATCAATCTGCATAGCAAGGGAAATTGTTCAAGAAACTACACCCAGTCATGCACTCCCACTGTGCAACTCTATCAACGATCAGTTTACTCGTTAGACAATCTCTCCTGTAAAATACACTCGACTGACAAGAGTGACTTTGTTTCTTTCCTCGTCACAAATGGTGACACTTCTTCCCCAATTACAATGACATTGTAATTAATTGAGTGGCAGACAACGAGGCTACAGTAGTCCCCGAGCGAGGCTAGTGTGGGAACTGCTCCAGGTATTCAGACACGCGTGGCCTATTGAAGAACAAGGCTACATCTAGGGCAGTGAGATCATAGTTGTTTCTAACAGTCGTGTTAGCTCCGGCCTGCACCATCTCCTTCACGACATCTAGGCGACCCCAGTACGCAGCTACATGAATAGGAGTATCGCCTTTCCGGTCTCTAGTGTTCACGTCTGCCCCATGGGCTAGCAACATCTTTACCATCTGCACTTGATTGTTCAGAGCTGCCCCGTGGAGAATGGTTCTACCCCGCACATTAGTCGTATTCACATCTAGGCCGTTACACAGAAGCAGCGATGCCAACTGTGTATTCCCGGAGAAGCCAATGTAATGAAGAGGAAAAAATTGTGTTAACTGCAACAGCTTGTACGCGCTGCCAGCGAAGTTCACCGCAGCTTCCAGCCTCGTCTTCACTGGAGTCCAGTTCCCGTTCTTGTTGAACTCTTGCACCTGGAAACACATATACCTACTGTCATCTCCATGACCTTGAGGGAAGTACATATTATAGGCCTAAAGTAAACAAAACCAGTACTAACAATAATATCATGCGTTTGATCACATGTAGAGACATTTATAGGGTCAGGTGGGTTTCCGTGAGACTTATTTGCACCAGCTTCTTTTGGTGCCTTACGTGTTCATATGCAGCTCTATTTTATTGTCTCTGATTGGATGTTTTTAATCTCAGATTATTGGGGTTAACCTACAAATCACATAATTGTGATGCCGCCATAACCTTGAACTGATTGGCACCATCAAATGTGAGATGTACTACGTACACAGATACATGCTGCCAGTTATCATTTAGAAAAGATCTGTGATTTGTAGAGAGAGCACCAAGACGCTGAGGTTCAGAAACATCCAATCACTGGCCAAGAAGAATAACTGTAGATGTGCGCATATACTCTTACACGGAATTAGTGAATAAGAGATTTTGGTCAGCGTTTAACATGGTGGTCTTCCACGTTGGTGAGGGGTGACATGAGGTGAGTGTGGAGCAACTTTGGAATGAAGGGGCGAGGGAAACGGAAGACCCACGAAAAAAACACGCAAACCAATGGCATCGTCCGGGATGGTTCCCACATGCGAAAATTTGGGGACCGACCCCGGATCGCCTTTGTGGGAAGCGAATGATCTGACCATTCGGCCTGTGCGGTCTCATTGGAATTAGAGTATAATAACTAATATTTCATCGGTTTTAACAGCTTCTGGTCGAAGTAGTTCACCCTAATTGAATAAGTGATAACCCACCTAACGTGCAGTGAATATTTACTGCTTAAGGTTGGAATGTTCTCAAAATAAATCGGAATCTGTGAATATATTTAGAATTTTTCTGGAAGTTTCCACTGACTAGTTAATTTAAACTGCTGCATCCAGAATATGTATAAATCACTTGAATAATAGTGAATATTGGAAAACCTCAACAGTAAGTCAAATCAAGTGCAACAACCTAAAAAAATCAAGAATTCTAATTCTTGGGGACAGCCATAGCAGGTTAATAGCTGAAAATGTGTTGGAACAAGATTCAAACATTTCAGCACTTGGTGTCACGAAACCAGGTGCTCTTTTGAGTGAAGTGCTGAGACCAGTTCTAAACAACTGTATGGATGTGGAAGCAAGTCAGTGTGTTGTGGTTATTGGAATTTCTAATGACGTTGAGAGTGACAAGGGAGAATATGCCATTTGAAGCTTGGACAGTTTTTAGTAAGCATGAAAAACCAAAGTGTAGCAGTTGTGAATATTCCTCAAAGCATTACTTAAGTGTATTTTCATGCGTAAACATAGATATAAAAAACATAACAGGCATGAAAACAATTGTAAAGCTCACAAAAATGTAACATATATAGACATCAACAACACTGAAAAGGCCATGCACACTAGGGATGGTCAGCATTTAAATATTAAAGGCAAACATTATGTACCAACCAAAATATGTCTAATAGTATCTGTAAACAATGTAAAATGACACAACAAACTAACATTTTTAGATAAATTGCTGCAAAATAATACTGCAAATAGAGTAGATCTTGTGTCAGACGAAAACAAACAGGTTAAACCTACTCTGCTTGACAAGTGGGTTGTAAGACTGAAACAGAAAAGTAGTCAGAATAATTTTTTGACCAATTAGTGATCCCTGGTGCTTAAATTGTTTCGCTGTTACTAGTCCTAAGTTTATAAGCAATTTTAAATCTTTAACGCAGTTATCTCAACACAGTACTGTATTTAATATTATGGACATGTAAGTGAAAGTATTTCGAACATGAATTGTAAACTGTTACACAATAACCTTCCACATAATTACTGCATGCTATCAAATTGTCTTAGTTCAAACACTTGTATGACTCTAATGCATCAAAATACCAGAGGTTTAATTAACAAGGTTACTGAATGTGAATTGTGTGTCAAAAACATTGAAATATTGAATGTTAATATTCTGTGCTTGACCGAACATAATTTGAAGGCAGATGGAATTGCGCAAATATCCATCAATGGTTACAAGTAGTGGGTCCTCGTTTTGTAGATTCAAATACATAATGGGTGGTGTATGTATTTTTATTGCTGAATCTGAGAATATAAATTTATCTCATATTGATATGTCAGACATTTGTAGTGAGAAGGATTTTGAACGTTGTATATACTCCGTTCAAAATTAATAGATCTAAATTTACAGTGATTGCCACTTACAGAGCACCATCAGGTGACAGGAAGGAAACTATTATTGAAGTTCTATACAAGGTAATCTCTATATATAAAAATGAAAGCTGACTGATTGACTGACTGACTGACTGACATATCAAACTGCAGCCCAAACCACTGGACCTAGAATCGTGAAATTTTTTGTGGCGGTTCCCCTCAGGTCGTAGGCGAGCACTAAGAAGGGATTTTTCGAAATTCGACCTCTAAGGGGGTGAAAAGGGGTGAAATGTGTTTCCGAAGAAACGTCGATAGAGCTCGAACTCGACGGCCAACCATGGTGATTTTTACTTTAATAGGACACTCGTAAAAATGCATATTAGCCAATTTAAGGATTTTTCGAGGTTTAACTTTTAAGGGGCTGAAAAGACCTTAAATGTGTATCCAATCAACTATCGATATCTATCGAACCCTTCGGGATAGAGAGTTGATATTCACTTCAAAATATTGTTAACATAAATACCCAAAAAGTAGTTTTAGGTTTTTTTTTTTTTGAAATTCGACCCGCAGGCAGTAAAAAGGGGCAAAATGTGTTTTTAAAGAATCGTCATTTTCTTTGAAACACAATTGGCTATCGTCGTGATTTCAACTTTAATTGGTTACTTTTACAAATGTCTATGACAGGACTCGAAATCGTTTCGAAATTCTTTATTTTAAGGGGTAAAAATACGTGAAATGTGTTTTCGATTATCCTTCCATATCTATCGAATCAATCGAGATATCGAAGTACTCTTTGCTTTAAATTGGTGCTTTTGTAAATATCCCAAGTACCATTCAAAAAATATTTTCTGAATTTGGCCCTAAACTGGTTTAAAAAGGGGTAACGTAAGTTTTCGACTTACATTCGATATATATCGATCCCATAGTTTTTTTATATAGCGACGTGATTTTTGTTTAGGATTGATGCTTACTCAAATACCTAAAAAGTAATTTCATAAATTTTCGAAATTCGCCACCGATGGACATGAAAAGGGGTGAAAAGTGGTGAAAAACGTTTTCAATTAATCGTCGATACATCTTGTACCCAGCGGGCTAATGTTGTGTTTTTTACGTCCACAAGATACCAATAAAGTATTCTAAAACGTGATTCAAGGGTTTTTCGAAATTTACTCTCATAAGTGGTGAAAAGACCTTGAATGTGTTTTAGATAAATCCTCGATATCTATCGAACCCGTTGAGATATACAATTAATTTTTGTTTCAGGATGATGATTACAGAAATTATCGCAAAAACTTTTTCAGATTTTTTGAAATTCGATTTCTCAATACTGTGCAGGGTTGATATGTGTTTTTTTTAGTGAATGATCGATTTTGATTCGACTGAACGGGCTAATGTGTGATTAACACTTCAGTTGGATATTTATACAAATGTCTAAGATGTAAATTTAAAATATTTCGAAATTCGACACCCAAAAGTGTGAAAAGCACAAAATTTGTTTTCCATCAACCCACGATATCTATCTAAAAAGTAGCGATATTGATATGTTATTCGCGTCAGAGTGATGCTTACGTAAATATGAAAAAAATGTATGTAATTTTTTTTCTTTATAAGAAACGTGATTATTAAGAATAAAACTAAGTTTGTCAATAATCAAGGCAGACGATCCGAAAAGCAAGAACGAGCAGCGAGAAACAACTTATACTGGAGTTTCACTACAGTAACCTATTGAGACGTGGTGTTGTACAACCTCTATGAGCCCAGGACACAGATATTTTATTTATTTTTTCAATAAATTTTATTTTCATGAATTATTTCGACGTTACGTTACGCAGTTGTTTGTCACTCAGGTGTAAATTCCGGGAGGTTCTGGGCTCGAATTCCGTTAAAAGCTGCGTGCAAATGTTCAATTCTGACACACAAAAACTACAAAGCAGATCGAATTAGTGCAATTTACATGTAGTCTTTAAAAGGGGTAAAATTGCAGTTCGCTTTCCACTTAGGTTCCTCTATAATATCAGCTGACATATCGTTAGTATACTGCCAAAAGTGATTAAGTCATAAATGCTATTTCGTTTAAAAACAGTATTAAATTGTAGATATTAACAAAAATGTGGTATGTCACTATACCTTGACACGATAGTACGAAAAGACGAATAGACTTTAAACTTGGGCAATTGTTCGTGAACAACATATACATATTCCTAGCATTTTTATAATTTTATCTAATTTTGACTTTGTCACTTTTGGCAGTAAACCGACGATATATCATCTAACTAATTCCAGGTTTGGGGCACCAAATACGTTTCCGCGAAACCTTTACCCTCTGAAACTTTGTAATGTCAATAAACTTAAAGTGAATATTTTGAAAATATATATTTGAGGGCACCGTCACCAATGGTTGTGCACAGTGTAAACAGATGTTTCTCATTCGATTAACCTCTTACCTTAGGTGTATGTAACTACCATAGAACGTCAAATAGGCTGAGCTATAAATAAGGCCCAGGCGAAGTCACTGTTAGTGGCAGGGACAAACTTATGACTGCTACTCGCGTGGACAGCTATAGCTACTTATCCTGCTGCAGAATTACTTCAACTAGCCGTTTGGACATTCTAACACTTGATGACTGAAGTACCAATCTTGTGTACAAAGAGGTTTTTCAATTAAAGTAAATATTATCAGTTACGAATAATACTCGCGAGCAAAGCCGCGGGGAACTGCTAGTGTAATATAATTGTCCGTAGTGATTTCAACGTAGATTTGCTATCCAACAATACTCAAAAGGAACAAGTACTTGCATTATTAAAAACATTTAACCTTATAGAAACGGTTAACTTTCCAACTCGTATATGCTAAACTACTTCAGCAGCTATTGATAACATTTTCATTAATAAAGAATCTAAGATATGTGTTACTTTTCCAATTCTTAATGCCTTGTCTGATCACGATGACCAAATAAAAATCGTACTAAATAATCAAAATATGGGAAAACAAAATCATAAAAAATACTTTTAAAAGGATAGGCTGTTTAACACAGTAAATATGAAAAAAATTAAACAAGACATATCTATGCAAGACTGGGTTCAGGTCTACAAGTACAGAAGTACTGGTGATAAATTTAATGTTGTTCATACTAGTTTTCTTAAAATTAAAAAAAAAAAAAATCCTTTCAAAAATATCTCTATCAATAGTAATGCAAAAGATCAAAATTCATTGACTACATCTGGCATAAGAAAATCCTGCAAGTCAAAAGTCTCTGTCTAAAATGTAGAAAAAATAATGCACCAAACATGACAGTACTATAGGAAATACTGTAAAATGTTACAAAAATTAATAAGTCATGCAAAACGGATATAACTTGATAATAAAATAAATTATTTAAGAAATGAGGCTGAAATTCGTTCGATTGTTACTAAAAAACAATGAATAAATCTGAAGATAACACACAAAATATATAAAAGTAAACAACAGCAATTTGAATAATTTCAAAGAAATTGCTGAAACAGTTAATCAATATTTTGTTCGAGTTGTAGTTAATTAAACTTGTAAATCATCTCACTACTAATGTCCCAAAGTCATTTATAAAAATTACCATAAATCACACAACGCCAGCAGGGATAGAATATATTATAAATTCACTTAAAACAACAAACTGTTCCGGATATGATCAAATCAGTAGTTAGTTATTAAAACAGAGCAAATATTTTATCAGCATCCCACTGAGCCATATATGCAACAGTATGCTAGATCACGGTGATTTTCCAGATAGATTTAAAGTTGCCATTGTTAAACCGTTATTTAAGGAAGGCGATAAAGAAAAATAGAGAATTATAGGCCTATATCTCTTTTATCTACATTTGCTAGAATATTGGAAAAATTAATGTATATTCGGATAAGTAATCATTTACAGTTTTATAACAATATAACTAATTCTCAGTATGGTTTCAGAAAAAACTCTCTACTAATGATGCATCCTTAAAACTTACCTCTACCATATTAAATGCTGGGAACGATAAAGAACATATTGTGTTAGGATTGTTTTGTGACTTGTTAAAGGCATTTGACTGTATTAACAATTAAATACTTATTGATAAACTGTACTGCTATGGAATAACTGACACTTAAATTGATAAATTCTTACTTGTCACAAAGTAAACAGCCGGTATTATGAATGAATAATAAGTCAAATAATCATATGCTATCAAGGCCAGAAAATTTAAACCAAGGTGTTCCCCAAGGCTCCATCTTGGCGCCTCTGTTGTTTCTCATATTTATCAATGATCTGCCGTATAGCCTTGGTCCTGAAACCACTCGCCATCCTCTTTACTGATGATACAAGTGTACTTAGTAAAATTAAAACACATTGTAAACTATTGAAAAAAAAATAGGTTTTATATTTTTAAAATTGGAAGATTGGTTTTCTGCTAAATAAACTGGTTTTAATTATGATAAATCAAATTGTTTAGAGTTTTCACTATGCAGAAATAACAAATCAGGTGAGAATTTTTCAGCAAAGGATGACAACCTCATGAATATTGATATTGTAACCTCATCTAAATTTCTTGGCTTATACGTCGATAAAAGGTTCAACTGGATAACCCGTGTTACCAACATATCTATACAAACTATGTACAGCAACTTTCACATAAATGTATTTATTCGTCATCTATACTATGACAAACTACACAAAAGAAGGTATAGTTTGCTTATTTTCATTCCACAATGACCTATGGTATCATGCGCTGGGGAAATTATGTGGACAGTAGTACTGTTTTCTTATTGCAGAAAAAAGCAATTAAAATTGTGTGCTGCAATATAAAATGAATCGTGTAGGCCTCGTTTCAAGAACCTGAAAATATTTCCTTTAATTTCACAGTATATTTGTGATGCTTTAGTCAGTGTAAGCTATCATAAGGATACAGTTGTGTTGAATGTAGAAATTCACGAGAACAACACAAAATCAAGCTACAATATTCATATACCATCATCTTCACTTTCTGTTTTGCAAAGTAGCTATATGATAACTTGCCTAAGAAACTAAAAGCCTTCTGTTTTAAGGATAGCAAATTGTTCACAAGAAAATTTAAAGAATTCCTTTGTACCTACACATTCTATATCATTAATTAATATCTGGACCACACAAACTTATAAGAAATCGTATTTATCATACCTTTAAAAATTTACTCACTGTTTGAATTAGGACATGCGATTACGTTCAGAAGTACTGAAAGCAAATGCTCCCTGATATATGTAGAATGTATCTGTTAGTGCTCTAAGGTATTCTATACTTTCTATAATGCATGTTATATCTACCTTGTACATATTTAGATTTGTAGTTGTATTGTATTTGTTGTTCTGTACCTGTGGTAATTGACTAGCTCCATATCCCAGTTTTGGGATCAAACGGAGTGAACAAAAATAAAAAAATTACAATTAAAAATAGTCGCTAATTTCAATTTAGAGTGCAAGCAATTGACACAAGTTTGTGCAGAAGTCTTTTCAACCAAATCAGAGGTTCCAACTATATTTTCCTCGACTCTTGCCCGCTATTGGTTGGAGAACATAACTAACCTCTCCCCATTGGCGCAGGAGTTCACACCGCGTACAGGGAGAATTCACTGACTATTGTGAGTTGTATCATTGCTTACATACAGGAAGTATCTTAGAGAATCGTGAAATTAACTGTATGCCGCCTGCCACGGGTTTAATATGCATTGTAATGTGTTGGTTCTTACGTAACAATTTGACAAGCACCCCATATGTACGAGTAGAAAATACATTAGCCGTGTATAAAACGTGGCTTGATAACACTTAGGTTCATTAGTAACAGTGATACAAGTTCCTCAAACAAATCTGATGTTTTTTTCTGACTTCCGTGACTAAAAGTATAATGACCTGACCAGATAAATAACTCTGATATAGGTATAACAGCATTGAACTTTGCTACAAACTTCGTCATTGTTTAAGTCGCGTAGCAAAATGTTATGCTGGAAAGCTTGCTTGGTGGCGAGGCGGTATTTCAAGCGAGATTCAAGGTCAATCGTATTACTTAGATTGATTTTGAGCCCCCGAAGAGCATAACTGTTAACAGTTAAAAGTAACACTTGATGTAGAACAAGATAATATTATTTTAAGTTAACTAAACACATGGAAAAATGTTTATTTTCTTAACAGAACCATTTTTATGCTATACTAGCATATGCAATGAATACAACACTGGAAGTGAATCGCAATGAAAAATTAAACACTATGGCATCTCGCTGGTTGCTATACAGGAAGTAATATTTTAACTGCTTGCCATAGAAAGGCATTTGCTTTTGTTATTATAGAAATAAAGAAGTAGAAAGCAAGAATTTAGGATATAATTTGATTCACTAAACCCACGAAATATATTTTCTAATTTAAGTCTGGTAGCCAGGTATAAATATCAACTGAATGTATAAATTACATTTTCAGTTATTGTAGATTATATTTAAACATGTTAAGTACTATTATTTTATTATAACATTGTTTTCTCGCACAAATGTCTTTGTGCAAACTAGTATAACCTAATTTTTGCAGTTGATAGAAATTTAGATGAAATTGTATATTTAATAGTAAACCAAGTAATTAGAGAGTTTCATAAATAAATTTAGAATATTCAAATTTATAATGTTAAATTGTTTACATTTCTGTGAAAATTTAAACATAATTTTCAAGCATTTTCAAATAATTTTTTTCTAAATAGTTAGACTATACTGTGTCCGTAATTTCAATGCATGTAAAATGTTGGGAGTGAATGGTTGCACGAGCAATAGTTCTGGTCCTGCTGTAAGTTACAGTGACTGGCAAACCTGTAAATATTATTACAAAGTATACTGAAGTGAAAATGTTTTTTATTCATGTCACAAATTTATAAATTACACTTTTTAAAATATTAAGATTCGTGTTTAAGTTCTAAAACTGTTTGAATAGCAGCCTTTCGCATCTTTAAACTGAAATATTTCCCGGAGAGAACCCCCCCCCCCAATTTCTAGTTATCGTCCAGGCGTCAGAAAACTTAAGTTGAATCACCCCCCTCCCCAGCAGAGCACTCTCACGAAAAAATCTAGATCCACGAAACCTTGTACCAAGTATTAACAAACATCCAGCAAAAGTGGGACATGTACTTTTAACGGATTTTTTTTTGCGTCAGGCCGGAATTTTCTTGATGCTCAAAAATGTCCGCCTTTTTAGTAGGATGAGACATTGCAAATATGAATCACAGACTGAATTCAGTTATGTGCAGAGTAATGGTGTTAGGTTTGTCACTAAATTACGGCGTGATTTTTGAATTTATTTTTATGAGTGAAGTGTTATAAAATATATTTGAGACCTGTGACGTCACTCGTCAGTCAAGTATTACCGCTTCTCGTAGCTGAGGAATTGAGCAGTTCTGGTTCTCGTTCGTTGTTGTGTTTCCGGTCTCCGTCTGAAAGAAAGGAACACAACACATACAATACACTCATCCATGTACAGTATACAATTTTTAAGAAAAAGTTTTCAAAGAATAATAAATAAATATGTACTTCTTCCGAAGAAAAACACTTTAAAATTGAAATGGTAACCTACGTAAAAAAACGTGTTGTATGAAAATTTTTTTTTGCAAGTGTGTACGAACGAATAGATAAACATATTTATTTGTATTTAGAAATGTATGCATATTTTCACGAAAGTAGGGGACTGTTTTAAACACAACCATTTTTTGGTTGTGTACATTTGCTTTCAAATGTTAAATATATATTGTGTAAGATAAACATTGATCATATTAAAAATATTTGCTACACTACCATGACTTATGAAACATACAATAATAGAACTCTCCTAGCCTCGTACATTGAATAACCATGATCTAAAATATTAGTGTCATAGTGTTTTAAAAACAGTTTATTTGGGTTTCAAAGCAATCGCTCTTTATTAAACAATCATTGAGAAAAAAAGTTTTCCCGAAGGCCTGTCAGCTGAGCTATTTATGTAATCAACTGGCTCGAATCTGTAAATATATTTGAAGAAAGAAATGCAGTTTATTTATTTCTAAATATTAATTCCACGTTCATTTAAATGAGACATGGCTAAGGTTAACTGTGCTACAGCTTAGAAAGGAAATATATATTCTTATGGGAGAGATTGCCACTTGTTGCGCTACTATCACAAACGTACAGTGTAAGTAACGAAACCGCAATAAAATTAATTTTACCTAGGTGTGGTCAAGAGAGAAGTAATTTAATTATTTTAAAGTGAAGAGCCGACCTATTTCGGTCTTCAAATTATCAACTTCATGTAACTTAAAATTAGGAAAGCTCTGTGATTGGTAAGTTTATACTTCTTACCAATACCACCACTAAAGTGGCAGGTATATTACTTATGCCAAATTTTTAACATTAGACAAGATATATGACCTTGGCATTGATATTTACAAACTGTAGTAGAATTAACCTTAGACGCGGCATAGAAGATGTTGGTAAAAAAATTAGCTCCACTGTGTAAAATACACCTATACAACTAAGTGGATATTTACAGTGGTTTTATGTATGCTCGATAAGACAGCGTAACAGCGTCTTTCTACCTGACAAAGTGAATTCTTGTAATCTCACCAAGCATTACACGGCTAAGATTTTATTTTAATTACGTTCATCCTAACAAAGTATTTAATTTTTTACTTGCATTCTACAAGAAAGAAAGAGAACGCATCAACTCCTCGTGTATGTCCTTTAAGAGTTTACAATATGTTTTTAGCATAATCCTTAATCTAAGTGTTCAGATATTTGAGGTGCCGCGAAGCGAGTTGAACGTAAATTATTCTTTAGACATGATTGAAATTTGAAAAATTTCGGTACAAAACATCGTTTCACTCTAAACAACAACTGCTCTGTCAAATTAGTAATATAAGTCCTTCAATTCAAAAATTATTTTTTTTATGTAATTGTCTTCCTCACTGAATGTCACATAAAACACATGTTCACGAGCCGGTATTCATAAAGTGTGTATGTGTGTGGTCTTCAATGAATGCAGCTGCAACTATCAATATAGTTGTCAGGATATGTAACTATCGAAGTAGTTGTCAGGATATGTAACTACCAATGTAGTTGTCAGGATATGTAACTACCAATGTAATTGTCAAGATATGTAACTATCAATGTAGTTGTCAGGATATGTAACTATCAATGTAGTTGTCAAGATATGTAACTAACAATGTAGTTGTCAGGATATGTAACTACCAATGTAATTGTCAAGATATGTAACTATCAATGTAGTTGTCAGGATATGTAACTATCAATGTAGTTGCCAGGATATGTAACTATCAATGTAGTTGCCAGGATATGTAACTATCAATGTAGTTGGCAGGATATGTAACTATCGATGTAGTTGTCAGGATATGTAACTATCAATGTAGTTGCCAGGATATGTAACTATCAATGTAGTTGTCAGGATATGTAAC
>PNEQ01104396.1:0-25304 GCA_003012365.1 Medauroidea extradentata
CAAACAACTAGGTAGGCCTATGTGATAGGCTGCTGATACTGTATTTAGCTATTTGTACACAATCTGTAAGCACAGTTGTTTGATTGTATATTTAACATATTTTTTTAGCACTTGTATTTCTGTTTTATCACTAACTCACCTGCACTTTCAATAACATGCAATTAAAACTTTTTTCCTGATACCACTAAGTTTAAATGGGAGGTCGTCTTAGATTCGAGATCGTCTTGGATTCGGATAAATACGGTACTCTGTGGGCCAAACTATTGAATTTAGACACATAGTTATTTATGAGAAATGTTTCTAGAGACGTTAAAAGTAGTCATTCATAAAAATTATTAATTTAGGTTATTTTAACTTAATTTATGTAAAGTTAGGTTAGACAGGGTGTCCAACGATCGGGAAACTGCGGGAAGTACGAGAATTGTATGTGATTTTTTTGGACTCGGGAATGTGCGGAAAATGTACCTGAAATTGTTCTTTTCTGCAGGAATTTCTTGACCACCAATCGTTTCGTTGTCATTCATCAAGAAATTGGAAGGTACTTTGACAGCTGCATTTTTGTTATTTCTAGAGACAAGTGTTTTTCGCGACACGTAAAGTTGCGAATTTTTCAATTTTTGTTTAAAATCGTGAAGTTGCATCCTGTGCAAAATTACAAAATAAATAAAAAAATTTTAACGCTTTCCATAGTAAAAAACGCCTTTGATTCGAGAAATGAAATATCTAACTATTACTCAGAGAAATTGATAGAGGAGTACCACTGGGAAGCATGATCAAGCCCTTATTATTTCTTCTATATGTGAATGCAGCCATAAAATATGGGAAAACAGTTCTGTTCGCTGACGATACAACAATTCTTATATGGGGTGAGACTAAAGATGTTTTAAATACATGTCGTAAAAGAACACTCTCTCAATTAGAAAAGTGGTTTCATACAAACTTAAATTAAATATTTCTAAAACAAAATTCATTGAATTCGATAAGAACTCAACAAGACATCATCTCTCAGTTCTTACACAGCGAGAACATATTGAAACAAGTACAAATTTTTAGGAATAGAGATGGATGACAAATTAAAATGGATTCAGCATGTAAACAAAGTATTTAAAAACTATCCTCTGTCTATTATATATTTCGATGTCTAAAGGACACTATTGATAAAGATACCATGAAAACAGTCTATTTTGCATACTTCCACTCCATAATGACATATGGAATAGAAATATGGGGCCATACCAAAACCTGCATACATATATTTAAGCTCCAAAAGAAAATGATAAGGATATTGATGATATCCAATGCAAATAGTTGAACAAGCTGTAGAAATTTGTTTAGAGACCTAGCTATTCTATGAAGAGAAACCAGGAACAGTACATAACCAATAAAGAAATACATATCATAACAGGCCTACAAGAAATGCAAAAAAATAAAAAAATAAAAAAATTGAGTATCACCCAACACAGTACAACACAATATGCACAAAGCAGTCATTACGTATGAAAATTACTTTTCAAGTGTCCCAGCTGCATTGTCTCAGACAGCAAAAATAAAATTATTCAAAACAAAAATTAAAAAATATATTTAATGACAATTTTTTTATAGTGTAGATGAGATTAAAGAACATTTGAAAGCTAAATGGGTAAAAACCTTGTAAAGTACCTATAATATAAGATAGTATGAATGCATATGTACACTTTCAATTAAACTGTATTAAATTGTGTGAAATCTTAGTATATTTATAAAATTGTAGTGAGACACTGCAATACATATTAACTGTATAAAGTGAAAACATACGTGTATTTGTGAAACTGAACTCTGTGAAATTGTGATATGTATACAACTGTAGTGTAATATTGTATTTATTTGTTCAACTTTCTAAAGTGAAAGCATGTGTGTATCTTGCCTTGACGTGTTCTATATTCCAATAATAGGAATCAACAGAACGAAAATGAAATAAATAAATTGTATGCACGTGAATTGATAGAATCAATTTTCGACAGTGAAAGCGAGATTCAAGTATATTGAAGTAGATAAGAAAAAGCGGGCGTATATTTAGGTTTAGTGAATGCGTTTATTTATCCTTTTTTCACATGGTACTTGGTAAATTTTATGTTTAACATAATAATTATAAATAAAAATTGAACATTTTTATGCGACAGCAAGGAATAAGTACACATATTGTTGCGACTCAGATTAAGTTGTGATGTGTAATTTGACTTGATCAATGTCTCCGGATACTGCAAAAATTTTCGTCATGCATTGTGTGAAAAAACCAACAATGAGTGACAAAATACAGCATTAATTTTATCTGCAGCAAAAAACAGTGAAAATAACAAAGATAAAATTGTTGCGCCTACAAATAGGAAATGTAGATGCGAAACATAAATTAATACATTCAAGGTAATTAGGTTATAATTAAAAATTGAAATATTTATCCAAGCACTTGTGTCCTTTACCGAATATTATTTATACGTACAGTATGTTGTTTCGTAAAATGTGACGTAGATAAATTTAGGTAACAGATGTAAATAAATTTAGCAAACAAGGTCTAAGTGAAAAATTCTGGAGGATAATATAACCTATTTAACTGTTAAATTTTATTGCATGTACATTTTTTCCAAGAAACTGTCTGATTTAAGACTGTATAAACAATAATAAATATAATATTGTGCTGGTCCCTCATGTTTGATAAATATCTTCCCACATTCTATTCATATGCAACAAAAGGACTTTTAACAATTCAATCAATTTACAAATATGTGTAAAGGAAAGTATTTTAATTAAATACTAGTCAAATAATATTTTTACACACCTTCGCCACCTCTATAAATAACAAAAATTGTATGGTTATCGTTAGTCTGCTTGAGTAGCACAAGTTAACATCGTATCACGTTTAAAGCACTGTACTAAAATATCTCAGGATATGTGGGAAATGTACTGGAAATTGAAATACCACTTTTGCTGGACACCCTGGGTTAGATTATGTTATGTTAAGGTAGGTTACATAACGTAATCTAAACTAACCTAACATTTTTTAACGTATGACTACTTCTAATCACTAGAAAAAATTTTCATCATAAGCTATACCTCTAAAATCAGTACTTTGGTCAGTAAACGATGAGTAGCTATTTTTAATATTTATTGCATTCTCATAAATGTAACATAAATAAAATCAAACACATTGTTTGATATAATGTGCTGCCTCCCCTTCTCCTTTTCCAGTATTTCATCATTGCATATATTATAAAGCTTGCATGTCAAATTTCTGTGTTTTATCATGCAGCCTAAATTTGTGTTTGAAATAATATCTTCAATTAATAAGTAATAACCATACCCTTGATCTCAATGAAAGTTTAATAGTAAAATGTAACTTTCCCTGTTGTGATGCACAAGACTGACATGTTAAAAAAGTGATCCTGTACCATCTAATATAACTTAACAACAAAACAAGTGCTTTGGGCTTTGTTTAAAGTTATTGAAGTATTTTAATGAAATAGGGCCTGTAAACTACATTGCAAAGGTATTATATAATGTACATATGGAAAGATAATTTATTTACTCAACGGGTTTTGTTTTTCTAGTGTTACATAATTTACAATTATATAAATGTCCAGGTTAAAATCCAAATGACTAATACTATATTGCATCAGAAATGTCACACTTTTTGAGCCTGTTGTAAAAGGTGGTTTTGGATGGTGGGTTGTCCCGCTAAATTTTACAGCACTACGAGAGATGCAAAGCAACGCTTGGAGCAGCACTGTCGCGCCTTGCAGATGGCCGGAATGCTAATAGAAACGTATTTTCCATATGCATGGCAATGGAAACGCGAGTTTATTTTCATTTTTAAGGGCTCTTGTGGATAAATGCAGGTTTTAATTGATGTATATAAAACCAGTATTGAACACGACAAACTATTTAATACAAAACATGTAATCAATTGCTTAGTATAGCCCATATTATTAATTTAAGTGTGTGTTAGAAGCGATGCGGAATGAAGCTGCATGGAGAGAGTGTAGCAGTAAACAATTTTGCTATCCCGAAAGTACAATTTATAAGAAAAAGTTGAATATAACCTGTTTGGAAAAGTACAAAATAGATTAAAATATGTGCGCACGAAAACTGTCAATTCAGAATGCTTATAGATTACATAATGCTTGAAGGTTAGTTCATGCTGTTGTTACAACATATTATCGTTACTGTAAGTAGACTAATACATTATATAAAAAAAAGGGATGGTATGAGCTTGTAATTTTCATGTTACTAAATATTTACGAAACGTTCTGCAAACGTAGCTTCAGGTTTTTTTTTTTTTTTTTACATTTTTTGTACGAAAAAGAAATCTACTTTTTCAAAAATAAACACAAAACGGAAAATTATTTTTAAAAAGACACACGTGCTAAGTTTGTATTTTAACGCTTACAAATGCGTAGACACGTCTACGACTATATATTATTTCAACAATTTGGCATTCAGTAAATGGACGAGGTTAGGCCTAACCTCATTAGTTCTAAATAAACCAGCTATAATGAAAGCAACGTGTTTACAAACATACATTCGAAAATTGGAAAAGAAAATACAAATAGGTAATACAGAATAAGTTTAGAGAGTTTTATGATATGAATACAATTAGTTTGGCAGAAGTTGCTATGTATTAAAATATCAACACTTCTAATGATATTTCTACTTTGTTACTTATCAACAGTGCTCGTTATATACATATAAACATATTTTTAATAAAACTCTTTTATTTTTACAATGAAGAACAATACTATTGCCACCTAGTATTTATTTATAGACTTTAAATTGCTTCGCTACACACGTGTACAATATAGCGTCTGCAGTCGGTATCACCATTCCGAAGGGTCAGAAGTTCGCCACCAGATGTCAGCCACTTTGCTTTGCATCTCCCATACAGTCAAGCATATGGATTAACACTTTTCCGCATGACCAAGTCTAACAGATCTGTATTTATACAATATTGTAATGTTCTGAGAATTAACATATTCTCTTTCAACTTGCTGTGAGACTTGAGGCTGGTGAGCAGAGCAATCACACAGCCATCAATTTAATACCTAAATCATTGGTTTGATTTATTTCGTGTAATGTAAACTAGCATAGAGGACAGATTTACATCTAGGTGTAAAATGGTTCTAACATGTGAAGGTGACGAGAGATTTTTGGCCAGTGTTAACTTCGAGGTCTCTATCGCGGGTGAGGGGTGACATGATGTGAGTCTGGAGCAGAGCCGGAATGAAGGGGCCAGGGAAAAAAGGTTTCCAAGTAAAAATTAATATTTCTGTAGGTGTATTTTAAATATAATGCAAACTGTTTGTAGGGACAAAATTTTATTTAATCTGACAGAAACGGGCAATCAGAAAGTGACAGAACCTACAGCTTACTCGTGTGCAGGCCGCTTTACACTATATTACATCATTTCGGTGAGGGATTGTGTCAGTTATGTTATCCAGTAAGCATGCACATCCCAAAGTATCAGCAGTTATGTTACAATATTAAGTTTTAGTGTTTACAAATTCTAACCATTGCATTTGAAGATACTTTTCAACCATGAGAAAGCCACATTTTTTCCCCGTCATATCAAAGCCTTGACATGCTCTATTACCATTCAAAGCATAGATTGTAATCAGAAGGTGAATAAAGCTGGTAGTACTTATTTATACAGTTGATAATAATTGTTTTTTTCCTCTTCATGTAGGTGCCACAGATATTTTTTTTAGACTTTGCTGTTGGCCTGCACGAATCTTTAATAAAAATTTTTTTGGACACATTATATCGTTCTAAATGAAAGGAAATTTGAATCTTCTCTTTGTGAGATTTTTAACTGTTACTGTATCATTGAAAATTATTTTAGGGAGGCTTGTTACACCTCTTAAAATTAAGAAGTTTTCACATATAAATTGCAATGCAATTTATTTTACGCCAAGGATTTAACTAAACGTAACAGAATTGCATTACATTAACTTGTGATCAGTTTAATATGTCTTGTGTTTCAGGTATACAGAGTTCTCACAAGTCTTCTTAATGCTATATAAAAGTTACCAGAAAAGCAGATTTGACACCTAAGGCAAACTTGTTGTACAAGGCATTTTTACAACTGATGAGAAAAGATAGGATATTATCAATGAAGAATTGCTCATTTCGTAAAAGGCTTAAAAATGGCTGCAACATTGTTTCCTCCTGAAAGTTTAGGTGAACCGCCAAGCAAGTTAATGACATTACATATAACTTCATTATGTCTAAAGCCACAATTTTATGGCGAAAATGTTTTTGCAAACATTTGGTTTCAAAGCGTTATGTGCATGTCTGCAGCTCTGCTACATCGTTTGTGATTGGATGATTTTACTCACTCTCACTTGCCTTGTCAAATTACAGATGTACGGAGTCACAATAACCTTATTCTGGTTGGTGCAGTAAAATGAGAGACGTGTCTGAACAAAGACATGCTGCCAGTAATCATGAAGCAGAACTGCCGACGTGCACGTGAGAGACAGAAACAAAGTGAGACAAAAATCTTTACGCGACAAAATCGTAACCCTATATTTATGTCTAAAGTAAGAACCTAGAAATTTAAACCAAATTCCAGGCAATTTTCAGTTGACGATAAAATTCTTGCTTCGTCGTTATTCAAGCAAAGTGCTAAGGTATTTCGGCTCTTGTCAATAAATTTTTCTTTGCCCTCTAGGAAAACTTTAATTCGTTTGCTCGGAACAAATCCTTTCAATTTTGGTGTCAATCATACCTTTTTTTGTTAATTTCTCTCGAAGATCCCTTGAGCCAAGGCTCGTATTAAGGAAAGTATACGTAAGTCTTACATGGCGGGTTATATAATAATTATGAATTTTGCTATATCTACAAGACAGTAATCTAGTACATAATAAGCTTAAAAAAGTTAAGGAAATAAAGTTTTCTTTTTACATAGGAACTGTAATAGAATGAGTTAAAATATGTACCAGTAACCAACAGGAATAGAGTGACGAGATTTTTGGCCAGCGCTTAACATCGAGGACTTTAGCGCTGGTGAAGGGTGACATGATGTGAGTATGCTGCGCCGGAGTGAATAGGTGGGGAAAGCAGGAGATCCCTGAGAAAACCCGACCTGAGGCATTGTCCGGCATGATTCCCACATGCGAAAATCCGGGGACCGCCGCCGCCGGGAATCTAACACGGATCGCCTTGGTGGAAGGCAAGAGGTCCGACCACTCAATCACCGCTGTCCTCAGCAGGAATAGAGCTGTGTGTCTAGCTAACATATTAAGTCCAATTACAGATTATACCCATATCATATTGCACGTAGTACTAATCATATGCGCATAAGCTTTGATTTATTGTGAACTTAATCCTAATTTAGATATATTCTAAAATAATGAGTCTTTTTGTATAGAGCTAACAAATATTGAAGAATACAACATATTAAGACATTAAATATTATTTCATCAGTTATTTTTTCAGTTTTAAGTCTTTGGCATTTATATGTAAGTCTAGCTATATATTTATTTGGTTATACATTTTTACGCCATCATGCAGTATACCATTGGTCCGTCTAGTATGACAGTGGCCTAAGTAGCACGATACATGTTTGATAATGGCTTGAAATATTACATAGAATGTGATAGTAGGGAGTACATTTTGTTTGGCGGCAAAAATTGGACGTCTAAATGTTTGTGTTGACAAGGCGTTTACTTTTTTTGCGGTATATATACTTTATTTTAATGCACGCAGTTACATTGTTTCTCACTGCAAAAATTAGACACTGTGCCAAGAATTGACAAAAATTACATATATTAATGTTTTATATTGTTAGGAAATAAACCTGGAAACTTAACCTGACGAATTCCTGCAGTCTTGGCTTTCATTCATAATAGAATGTATGTGGAGCTATTTACGACAGGTGTGCATATGATATTTTTGTGTATGTGTGTACACAAGCCATTTAGACTGCACAAGTGTTATATGTGAGAGGGATACAATACAAGAATAAATTTTCCCCCTATAATTCCTAATTTGTGAAAATACTTGTTTTATTTTTAAAAAAATTCCAGTTAATTTTTTATTGCCGGTGTATGAACCTGGTTACCTCTAACTACAAAACTTCCCGCTGCACCAATAGCATGTTAGCCTACATACCTACCCACTAGTTGCAAGAAGGCCTATGCTCACCCAAAAAAAAATTGGTAGTGGGAGGGTGATTAGTGACACAGATTGTTTTGTAAGCTGTACTTGATATTGTCTGTTTTCTTTAAGCGATTGAGTTTTTTTTAATGGTAATATTACTTTTGTTAGATGACATTAGTTTTTGCAGAAGATTCAAGAAAGCTAACATCTCTATTTCAGTATCTTTAAGAATTATATAATTTACATATTTCAATCAAAAAGACAATGAAGTGGCTGATTACCATTTATTACTTTTTACCCATTTGTGTTCCCATTTTATGAAGGCACATCTGACCCAAATCTAAGGTTGACCAGATCAGGCATCAGGAGTGTAGACAGACTGGTTTAGATCTGTCCCATATGTGGCCGATCTCAATTTTATATATAAATTTTTTTTAGTGGATCTGGAAATCAGGTATGAAATAACCCCTTTTTATCAAAAGATAATTTTTTTAAGGTGCACTTGTGTACATTTCAGAACTTAACTGTGAAATGTATTTGCTTGTCACATCTTTCGTAGTCATCAAAGTTAACATAACGTTGCAGTAAAAAATTACAGCTTATTTCACCTGTGGTGAAAGTAGCATTACAGACAAGTGTCTATGTTTAGAATACAACGTAAACCGAAGAACAGGACTTCAGTTTCTGTTATTTACGATTTACTGTAACAATTCACTTAAAGAATATTTTGGTCCAAATTAATTAATTTATAAATGTTCCTTCAAACACAGATGACACATTTCGTTTTTAACTACACCTTCACTTTCAGCATTTAACTAGGACTACTTTGAAATTACAGCTGACTTCATGTTCACTTAAAACATAAACTCTTATAAATATTTTTAATTTCACAAAATAAATCACACAGTTGGTGAAATGAAACACAATAAGTTAATACTTGATTTGATGTTAAAAGTAGATGTTTCTAGGAAATAAACAGGTCATAACATACTATGTATAGTGTATGAGACAAAAATTTCTATGTTCAAGTAGACATACATATGTTTCTATAAAAAATAAAATATTTTTTAAGAAATGCATTGGAGGTTTTACCAACACAAACTGGAATGTCACAGTTATTTATAAATATGTATGTACCAGGGTATTTACTGGTCTTATTTTCTAAAAATCAGTGACTTTTAGTGACCATTTCCTATAAAATTTGGTGACTCTTTAAATTAAAAAGTAACGTTAAATTAAAATTGGTCAGATATAATCTTCTCTGCACTCAATATTGGTATCCTACACAGCCTAAAATTCATAAACATGCTTTACAAGCTCAACAATTCTCAGCCACATCCCCCATCCTCCTCTTCCAACCACATCTCTTGGAAATGGCACATGCCTGGCATCTTGTAAAAAACGCAATCACTGTTTGGTCTACACAAAGACTATTCTTTTTTTTTTATCAGAAACACTGTCAAGTTAGTGAATAGTATCGATACTACCAATCCTTACAGAGTGTAAAAACACAAAGGGCTACTTGAAAATATACACAAACACATGCACAATTCACTGTAACTGTAATTAAACAATGAATCCCTAAAACATAAGTAGTTAGCAAATCCAGCACAACTGGCAGATATTAACACTCATTCTGGATATTGTCTTGGCATAACTGTCACAGACTACTGTTTATTTTCGCTAGGTTAAAACGTCATCACAGACTAAATGTTTGTACATAAAATCTCTAACGTACACCTTATTTCCACTAGGTTAAAGAAACGTCATTACTACAGAAGAAATGTTTGGACAAAAACCTCCAAATATTATTACGTTGGCAGTTTATTACTAATTAGAAATAATGCTACTTTTCACAGGTCCTGCTATAAACAAAACAAACGCTTTTGTTTTGCCCTCGTCTGTATGCAAAGCCAATACGACAATATTGCCAACATAGATGGAAGTGTACGAAAAAGTGAGAGTCGGTCTTGCAGTTACTGCAATATTATTTTATTGAGACATATTTCTTCTTACAAAATATTGAATCCCCAATTAATACAAAAATAGAACGGTGGATATGACATCACTTGCCCGGTTTGGAGGTTCCATGAAACTAGTACGTAATATTTAGTACACACACAATTATTCTCGTACATTTAATACTGGTTGTTCTCGCTGGTAAGGTTAATTACTGTGTCAATGGTCCTACTGTACTCGTACGTATGGTAATCATATTATCACCTCGCTGTTGATCAACATTCTTTCCTCCTCTACTGATGTAGAAAACACCACGGTCAGCGAAGCAAAGTAGAAAGCGTGGAGAAATAAAAATACTTTAGAGCCATTATCTCTGTCTATAGGAAAAAAAGTGAACAGATGCTCTCGCTACATATGCGAGTTAAAATCTATTTTACGCATACAACAAAGAAAACTGGTGCTCTCATTCCTAATTCCGTGACTTTTCGGTGACTTCCATGACTTCAGTGACCAGTAGACACCCTGTGTACTGAAAACTGAGAATACTTTGGCCCTGCAGGGTTACTTTGTCATTTAGTGAAGAAAATCTCAAAATTTAACTAGCGCAGTCAACATTAAAACACAGTTATCTATTTATTTAGTCAGATGACCCCAAAACTAAAATATTGAGTAGGACAAAGTTATTCTGTAGAGCCAAAGTAACCCTATTTTACAGTACATAAACTATTATGGCCTGAGTGTATAATTGTTTCTTTGTTCAGTTCATTTGAAACAATATTGCAAAGTAAGTTAATATTTTTGTCATGCATGTTTGGTATGCAAATTATAGTTCGTAAATGTTATGAATACTGTAAATTTTTGTTACTGGTAATTTATAGTGGTAAATACATTTTCAAAAAATTGTTGATATATTTACATGTGCTACAAAAACCCAAAAAAGTTACCGGTACTAAAATTTTCACAAATTTAGGAGGTACCTGTCATGTATACGATGCTTCAAGAATTCCAGGATGTCATTGGTACTGTGCAGAGTTGGCAGTGTTACTTTTGTATATCAAGGGTGTTGAAAAGCTTTTCACTTTTTTTTCTTATTTAAAATTAAAGACATTACTATACAAAAATAAAAATTATGAACTGATCTTGGTGTTTCTTTGTAAATAATACCTTCCACATTATTTTAATTATCAGAATATTGTAGGTATCATATTCATTACCGCTTTATTTGTGTACTTGACTGCAGTGCACATCACACGCAAGCCCTTAATGTGGGCCAGCAACTTCCTCACCTCCCCCACCAAGACATTTATGATCCCCAGAAGTTTTCAACAACATTATCAACGTGTATAAGTCAACTTTCAGTAAATGTACATAGGAGAAAATTTCTATTCACTCTTTCATAAAAATTGTGTACATATGTGATGAGTTGTAACGAAGTATGGTTTTTATTTCTGAAGCTGTTAGTAATTCAGTGGTTTATCAACAATAAAATAGTTAATTATTCACTCAGTTGCTCACTGGAAAAAATATTTAATATAGGCTGGCAGTTATGTGTGTATTAAATAAAGTAAAACAGTCTTTCCTCTGCACCGTATCCAACTTGAATTTCACCCACTGATCCTTAGCTACCTCCTTTTTGACATACCAACCATCTTGGCTGCTACTATCACTTATTACTCCTACAAAGAATGTTCAATCGGTACCAGTGATCTTCTCTAAATATTGTACATTGTTTTATCTGCAAAACCGAACAAAATGGTTAGGTTTATTACAGTTCCTACAAATCTTTTTCCATGCTGGACAATCTCTTACTTGATCTCGGTTTCCACATCGATCGCAGTCTATGTAATTTATCAGCACTTTATCTTTACCTGTTCTTGCATCTATGGATTCCTACTTAATCCTTCTTCCTTGTGCTGAGACAACTGACCTGGAATTTCTACAATCTTCCTTGGACGTGCTCTGGTACCTGCGGTTGTTTTGATCTTCTCGTCTGGTCACATGCTGTATAGACGCGGCCCTGAAGTCCTCTATGAGCTGCTCTGGTGTGTTCCTAAATTCAACTTGATCTGTGATGTGCTGTATTGTTGCTGAAGATCTTATCTCTGCATTCATTAACTTCAATAGTTGTTCAGTTTGTTCTGCTTGGTTACATATAAATATGGATCTTTCAAGCGTCAGGTCAATTTCTCGCAACAACCGGTCCCTAACCATAGAATCCTTTATTCAACATACAATTCTGTCTCTTATCAACGAGTCTCTTAGTGTTTCATTTTCGCACGTTGCACTTAACCTGCGTAATTCCGTAACAAATTTGTCTATCTTTTCTTCATTTCTTTGTACCCGTATGTTGAATTTATGTCTTTCCATACACACATTCAATTTTGGTTTGAAAAAATCTTTGAATTTTTTTAATACTAGCTTGAAGTATTTTTCATCATCAGGCTTCAGTTCCCACATATCATAGATTTGAAGTGCTTCTTCTCCAATTATGTTCAAAAAAATAGCTACTTTAGATGCATCTTCCTTATCTGCCCCACCCGATGCTTTTAGATATGTATCAAATTTCCTCTTCCATACTTTCCAATTCGCACCTTCTTCAGCTGATACATTCAACTCGCTTAGTGGCTTGATATATTATATTCTGTTCAGGATTAGGTGAGGTATAAATTAATCTATTAACGAATTGTGATTTTTATTGTGGTAAAGATCCACACTTAACATTTATAACTTAACACCTGTTCAGACTTTTTTTTAAACTCACCATAGTTCCTTTTTTTTTATAATCCTGTCCGCAGCACCATGTTATGTTCGTTAAGATTAAAAATTTTATAAAATATTTAATGAAAGTATGTAAGCGATACAAGCTGTTTATTTTATGTTGCTTTCCTTTGTTACTTGTTCACATCTATGACAATTTACCATAGAGTAACTTAGTAGACATACATAACGTGCGTGAGTGTGTGTGTGTGGCCGCGCACGCGTGTATGTACGTACATACAAATAATTTCTTTTGTGCTTCTGTTTGCATGGAGACAGTTCATTTTCATAAAATAATTTTACATTTAAATATATAGTAGTGGCTGGTATGAAACATGCACTTCTAAGTCGTACAAAAGAATTTGCAAGACTGGTTACCGTACCAGCTATTTATATACATTCAATAATTTTCTAAAAAAAAATTACCCGAAGTAATAATGTTACTTAGCACACTCTTTAAGTAAGTATTTTGAATATCCCGCCTCTTTGTCTAACTCGGGACGCGGCCACAGGAGTTCTGTAAACATAGGTTCAGCTTTTAACACTGCAGCGTGCAATCTATACCATCTCTTATCTATGACAGAAGTGACCAGGAAAATATTTTTCATTTTTGTTATCATATCACCTCTCAGGGCGTACAGGAATATAAACAATGCCACGAATGTTAGACACATTAGTTTATGTAACCACTTGTAGTGCTTGTGATACTGTAATTAGTTTGCATATTAACTATATATTTAAAAATGGTAAACATGACAATTCAAGGCTCAACCTCAGATAATAAGTGCTTCTATTAGAAGCGACAAAATGGGGATTTTTAACCATTGTTATTGTACCAGTTCTCGGGGCATACAGGAAAGTAAACAAAGCCATGTGGAATTTGAAACATTGGTTGAACAACAGCTCATATTTCAAGAAATACTGTAATATGTTTGTATATCAATTACATATTTATAAATGGTGACTGTGACGTCACGTGTCAATTTCCTCGCAGATTATTTAATAAGTCTTACTAAAAAATTGTCTAACCAAACTTCTACAACCTCCAAAACCATGGCAATCCAAAGAGAATACAATAAAAACACGTCTTGTCGCTTCTGTTACTACCACGGTCTAAGAGGAAGAGGTCTTGACACAGCATTTACACTCTAGCAAGAGAAAGTGACCCCCTTTTTGTCGCCGAGCGCTAGTAGTAATTTGGTGGAAGATTTGTCTTGTTTTCATCTGGCAGTGTTACAATTTTCGCAATTATTTACATAAATTATGTTAATATGGTAATCTGAAATAGTAGATATATGTTTCATGTCCATAAATGCATTGGCATGTGTGGAACTGTTTATATTATATATGTCTGACAAAAAATATATATTATGTACTACTATTTTAGTAAATATATTTGAACAAAATTGATTATTTTCTACCCTATAAAATTTTTGAATCATTGCAATGTGTGTCTACATGTAAAAGATTGAAAACCTAAATTTTATGGTTGGAAAAAAAATGTGTTCCAATACAAAACTACATTTCAATTATTTCTTCTACATAACATACACAATTCCAATACCAACCTCACATTTAAAGGTAAAACACGAAAAACCTTCCACTAAATTACTACCAGCGCTCTGCGACAAGAAGGAAGTCACATTTTATTCCTCAGTGTCAAGACCTCTACCTTCATAGACCATGGTTACTATTTATTTATTTATTTATTCCAGAAGTGGAAAACTGAAATAGACGAAGTTGGGAAGTGTTAGCTTCGGCACCCGCTGGTATGTGGGCAGCACCAGAACCAATTTCCTAATCATCTTCAAATAATTAGAATATTGTCAGTCGCCATTTTTCGTCGAGCCATTTAAAGGTTATAGATTATTAAGATGTTAAGGTTATAATGTAAGAGGTTTTTTAAGTGTTTCCGCAAAGGTATTTTTGAAAAATTGGATCTCGTGTCTTTAAATCGTAGGTTTAGGTTTGTGTCTTAGTAATGACTTTTAGGTAAATAAATGAATCGTGATCACGTACTGTAGTTTTTCTGTGTACCAGCTTGTATATTAAAGAGTGTAAAACAACACATTGGTTCTTATTTCAGACAGACGTTTGACCAATGCTTTAACAGAAAGAACTAATTTCATTGTCCTTTATTCTATGTACTGATTAATGCCCGACTAAGTATGGGAACACAAAATACTTGGGACGTTTAGGGTTTGTGGTAGATATTCACCTGATAACTAGCTATATTACTTACATAAACTTTTTCCCTTGTTGACTGAACAAGAGAAACGCCAAGATTTTTATGCCATTCCTTTAAATATGTATTCTTCCCCTCCTATCCTTTAAATAAACGTTTCTCCACTGCTACTTGCTAGATATTACTGACAAGCAGAGAAGCACTCCACCGAGAGCTAATTTTACACAGCATATAATCTATGTCTAAGCACAAAGAAGTGCCCAAATGAAGAGAGGAAAACAAAAATGCAGGCACATGAAACATCACACATTACACAGGCCACTACGAAGCTTTGATGACTGATCAAATGAAAGCCTTCAGTGAGATATATAGTTTTAAGTTCTGCTGTTAGGAATCAGAAAGACATGTACGAGTCTGTCAAGAAGTGTAATAGCTTTCTAAAGACATGTATGAGTTCGTCAAGAAGTTTAATATCTTTCTAGAGGCACTAATGTGAACCTTACTCAATCTACTCAACAGAGTTGAAGTTACTCTAAAGCCATAAGAAAACCTTAGCTCAGGAGCAGGGTAGATAGTCACCAGCAAATGAAAGAGCATGTAAAAAGTAAACAGGCTCCAGTGTGTGCACACAAAAGAAAATATGTTTTTGATGCTAAACTCTGGCATATTTATGCAGTACACATTACTAGTACACAATTGTAATGCCTTATACTTATATTGTACCAGTACAGAAGTGTATTCTGCACATCCAAATTCTGTCTATGGCTATCAAAATATACTGCTTTTACAGATTTCACATTTTTTAAAACAGGCTGCTAACGTACAACTCTTGGAGTTTTTGTTTGCTCGGAATAAATCATGTAACATCCAACGACTGAGTAAATCTGATCTTTGTGACCAATACTACCAAGTATATTGTACCATATTTTCGTAAGTACATTAAAAGACATGTATGATGTTGCCAAAAAGTGTACTTTCTTTCTAAAAGGTATGCATGAGTCTGCCAAGAAGTGTAATTTCTTTCTTTTAATATATGTAGCGCATACTGAAAATCAGCCATTGTCATTTTGTATATCAATAACTACTTCATGCTATCGTGCTATCAATCTTCTTTTTTTTTTTATTTAAAAACTTTGCACTGTACTCAACTCTTAATAGATATCAACACAGTAACATGCAACATGCAAAACTATTTCAATATCTTCCTTCTGATGTTGCAGTCACAATAACTGGAGATGAGTTTAAAAGGAAGAGGTGTTAGAACATGCATGTGACTATCTTACCTCCTTACATAACAAATCAACCTTTATTTAGGCTTATGCAAGGTCCTCTCCTGTTGTGTAACTATATACTTCATCCTTGAGTGTGTCCACTGTAGACTAGATGAATAATACATGTGATGGTTTGTCACTGCAGTCCATGGTCTGCAGGAGAAGGCACATAACACCCCGTCCTGAATCAAAGATTTTTGCCCTACCTCTCTCAGACATCTTGACCACAATATCATCACAGAAACTCATAATGCAAATAAATATACATTTTTCGTATGTCAACGTGTGGCACTTGTAATAACAAACACAGAAGTCAGTCATGGAATGCAAATGGTCTTCAACCTGCACGACAGCGTGGGCCACATTCACAATCTGACACCTGCATGCCACTAAGAACTATTGGAGTATTACAAAGTGTAAAATACTCTTTATGTTCACAAACATTTTCAATTAATGCATGTTTTATTTTAAAAAGGCCAATGGGCCATGATATAAAGACCTCAGAGGGCCATCTGTGGCCCACGAGTCATGCATTGAATATCCATGGTTTAGGCAATGAAACCATTCATTTGCTAGCCCCATTTATCAGTTAGCTCTGGAGCAATCATCATAAATTCTTAAAAAGGAATCTCCTGCCCATGTGTATAATGCATCATGAGTCCAAGGCGTATCCCTCCAGTCACATGAATATTCTGCTGTAGGAATGTAAACAGTGCCTGCAGCCAGCATTAAACTTCCTTTAATATTAAAGAATAATGTACAGTACTTAACTAAGAACTCTCAACGCCACAGCTAGTTCAAATCATCCATATCAGATAATTAAAATTGTGAGCACAACAATGATCTACGTAAATTATTGACTAACAAAAAATTAATAGACGAACATGGAATTTTGGAGATTCGAGCAGGAGCCTAGCTTTCTCCCTGAATGGTTTCTTTCTTTCAAATCCGTGCTGAGACTTCCTGGACTTTTTGTTTCTGTGCAGATGTCCTTTGGTCTCTGTGTTTAAGGAACCCAGTTCCACTTCGTCTGGACCCATAACACTGCCAATCATCAGAGGAAGCTATAATTTAAAAACAGTGCACAAACAATACATCAATTTAACAGAAAAGGAATAATATTTTGCATGCATTCATTATTAATGTATTTAGGCTTAGAAAATCAAACACGAAAGCAAATTTATTACGATGTTTACCATTTCACCTGCTTGCATTTCTTTGCAAAAGTTGAGCTGTTTTATCTCAATTTTTCTTTTCTCTAATAATTTTAATTTTTTCCCACTAGGTCCTACACAGTAATAATGAGTCTGGCTACATAGCCTACTCAAGATATTAACAGCATTAACACATCTTTTTCTGTCATTTTCATTCTACAGGTAATTACAAAATAAACTACCTTTTTTTTTTTTATCACTGACCATACATGTTAATGACTTAAATATTAAAGACACATCAGTTTTAAAGCTGATAAGTTAAGTTACCCACTTTTTTAATGATTGTGTTTTATCATAAATATTTTTAATCATTACTCCCAGTTATAATTACAACTTGAAGTTTAAGCTAAACCAGTATTAATCACCATCAGACATAATGTTGTCACTGTACATTCTTCTTCCCCGGCCAAATCTGACACGCATGCTTACACACAGTGCTAGTACAAGCGTATGCAAAGGGGTGTGGGGAAGGGAAGACTATGAAGGCACAGACCACACAAGATCAATTTAATAAACACAAACACTTGGGCTACGCTGCCTTTTTTCCTGTTCTGACTGGCAGCACAAACTGTGGACTCACACCAAGTCAGATATTAGCTATAGCCACTTCAGCCATGTAAATTACCATACAAATGCTTGCAAGGGTTATTGTTTTTTCTTTTTTTCTTTCTGTTTACAGGAACATATGCAACACTTAGGTCCAGAAAATACTTGCAGGGCTTGATCAGTGAGTTACATATTTTGCCTGGTTTTAGAAACATAATGTAGTGTTTGCTAGTAATTCCATGAAAAGAGAAACGCTTCAGCATGGCTTGTTTTCATGAAGTTAGGACCAAGAATGTTTAAAAAAATATGCTTGTTTAATTTATTTAATTATGTAAATTTTTTGCTTATTTTTCTGTTATTGAAATATGTAGTATTTCTTATGGATGATTTTCGTGTACAGGTATTCTCAATACTTATAACCTTCCTGCGGATACAGCTAATGCCACTTCTCCGCCCCCAGTTGCCATCTATCTTGACTTTTTTTCGATGGTCATATTCCTTACTTCCATTGCCTCATCTACGTCGTCTTGCCAGTTGCGCCATGAGTAACCTCTTTTCTTCCATCGGGTGGGTATCCATCTTAATATCCGTTTTGGTATCCTGTCTTAATTCATCCTGTTCACATGTCCAAACCACGTCAGCGATTTCTGTTGGATGTCGCCACAAATATCCCTATCCATTTTCAACCTTTGTTGGATTATGTCATTTCTTATCCTATCCAACCTAGAACAGCATGAACTTCGCCTTAAGTACTTCCATCTCAGTGGCAAGTAATTTCTTTTTGTTCATTTTGTCAATGTCCCAGACTTCTGAACCATAAAAAACTACATTTTTATACATTTTGTTCACAGTTGTTCTTATCTTTTTGTTCCAAAGAACAGAGTTCATTGCCCTTGTTACAGCACTTCCTTTGTTAATCCTACTAGTTATTTTGTCATTACTTGTGCTCTGTTTACTGAATACTACTCCCAGATATTTTTGTCTCTCCATACCTACAATTTCTTCTCCATCTACCTCCAAATTGTTTGTTTTCCTGTTCCAAATGCCAGTATTCACACTTCTTCATGTTTTCTTCAGACCAGCTTTACTATATTCCTGTTTAAGCTTTCTTATCATATAACCCAAGTTATCTTCACCTTCTGCTACTACAATCTGGTTATCTGCAAAGTACAAACTAAATACCTTGCTGCCCCCTACTGTCATTCCCATAACTTTAAATTTTCTGTGCCAAGTTTGCAGGATTGCTCCCAAATACAGCTTAAAAATAAAAAGGCTTTGTGACAACTCACAGCCTTGCCGCAGACCTTTATTCACATCAAATTCTTCTGTCCAAAAATTTCCTATCCTCGCCCTTGCTGTGTTATTTTCATATAATTTCAAAACAGCCTTCAGCAATTTTTGGTGCAACTCTATCTCTTTCAACTTTTCCCTCTGTTTGTTGGTGGTACAATATCATATGCTTTATGGGCAACATGTGCATTTTTCATATAAACTTCAGTGTAAAGATGTTATCAATTACAGACCTTCTAGCTCGAAACCCAGCTTTCTCTTCTTGCTGTTGGTGTTTTCCATCAGATCTTTGAGGACCTTCGAGTATAGTCTTCCAACAAAAGGGATCGCTGCCAATCCCCTATAATTATTTAGATCATTACATGGACCTTTCTTATGTACTGGTCTTATATACCACATTGACCATTCTGATAGATCATCATCTCCATTTAGTACTCTTTCGAACAGTTTTTAACATCTCCAACAACTTCTGTGGTTCCAAATTTCACCGACTCCGGATATATTGATTCATAGCTTGAAATATTCTTCACCTTACAGCTCCTCACAGCCTCTTGAAGAATTTTTATATCTAAAGCCATATCTCCTCCTGTTGTATTCTCACCTCACATTTTAGTGCAGATTTGGGTCGATTTTCCTGGAGTAAATCCTTAAAATATTTAGTCAACTACTGACCACGGCTTACATTATTACAACATACCTTGTCACTGGTAGACACTAACATTGACCCGATTGTTCTCCATGCCTCAGTACTCCGAGCACCACAGATCAACCTCTCTATGTATTCACATTTTTTTCCCATGCCTTGTTCTTTAATAACACTTTTTATTTTTCTGTTCTCTACTTTGCCTGTTATTTACATTCAAGAAAGTCACATACGCTTCTTTTTTCCCTTCAATCATCTCTGCTATTTCTTCATACCACCAAACTGGTTTCTTCTGCCACTCAAATTTTCCAAGGGCTTCTTTAGCTGCTTCATGTATGGCCTTCTTCATATGTTCATATTCCTCTTCTACTGATCTTTCTGCACTCTTCCAGTTTTTTAGTCAGTCGTTGGTATAAGTATTTAGTACTATCTTCCCTAGACTGTCCAAGTTATATTGTATGATCTCAGGCTAGTCAGGGAACTGTACCATATTCTGTTCCCCACTACTCTTGAACTTGTAGGGGATATATATTTTATGTTCAACTAGTTTATGGTCATTTTTTTTAACTCTATTGTCCTATATTTTAAAATTGATCTTTTGCCTCAAGATTAGATAATCAATAAGTGATTTCATTCTTCTAGTAATGGTATACCATGTAAATTTATGTTATGTCTATGGGTCATTCCATACAATTTCAACCAATTTAAAAAAAATTGGTTGACCACATAGGTTTAGAAAAATTTTTAATTTTTACCAAGCAATTGTATTGGTGTTGAGAATTCAAAACTAATTTTCAAAAAATGTACATCCTGTACATTTACTCTGAGTAGCTGTTTAAAGATGTGTGTGCCATTTTTTGTATTTTCAAGCATTTGCGAATAATTCTGTAGCACCTTCATTTAAACCCCAATTTTAACAAATAAAAAACTGATTTGTTCAGTTAAAAGAGATGTTTCTCAAGTTGTACACAAATTATACTCTTATAATTTTGAAGGTCATTATAATCAAGGTACTTTGACGGAATTGTAAATTTTTTCATTTTCAAGGCAAAATTTACACGTGAAGGGGACAGAACATCTCAACAAGTTTTTGTGTGTAAAAACTATGGCAACAGTATTTCTCAAAAATACTGCGACATCCGTGGTGTTTTGTCCCCTTGACCTTTTTCATAAGCTCCTGAAAATGAGAATTTTTCAAAAATTCACTTTTTTGTTCAGTCATATCTCCTACAGGGATGTAGAAAAAATTTTGATTTTATTTGTGTGGAAAGTTAGCTAGGTGTGTAACAACAAACTAAAATTCAGGGTAGGTGATCTGCAGAATAATGAAAATATTGTCACATTAATTTCAGAAATAATGCATTCTTCCCCCTTCATGATTAACTTGCTGCGTCGAAAGTTTTGGTAATTCTTGTAGTCAAAAACATACAATCTGATCCAAACACTAATGATAAACATTTGTGTATCACATAATAAAAATAACAATTATAAGGTTTGCCAGGTATACTATACAAAAATGACAATTATATTTATCACACAAAAAGGCAAGTCTTTTGTTCAAGATGGAGTTCAAAGGTTTATTTTTTTTATCCGCCAATAAATCCCACTGAAAGCATGTTGCTTAAGAGTGTTCAAGTGGTAAAAATTCATAATTTTATATTTGCTTGGCATAGTGTTAGTTTTATAGACGTTACTTGTGACTACATTTTACACTTGTAGAATTTTTTTAGCTCTCATAGTTTTCCCATAGCAACATGTCAAAGTCACAATTTGCAAGTTACAGGAACATAGATACAACAAAAACCAAGTGGCTTGCTCGAATGAAATAATTTACACTGAAATTAGATATAATGGGCACTATGCTAAAAGATTTAAAAACACAGAATGGAATTCCTTTGTACTATTTAAAAAAATCCTAAAATGACGAAAATTTACCTTATTTATGGCAATTTTTAAAAAAGACAAAATGACTTTGTTGAGTGTTTTTAAATCTTTTAGCACAGTGCCCATTACATCTAATTTCAGTGTAAATTATTTCATTCGAGCAAGCCACTTGGTTTTCGTTGTATCTATGTTCCTGTAACTTGCAAATTGTTACTTTGACATGTTGCTATGGGAAAACTATGAGAGCTAAAAAATTTCTACAAGTGTAAAATGTAGTCACAAATAACGTCTATAAATAACACTATGCCAAGCAAATATAAAATTATGAATTTTTACCACTTGAACACCCTTAAGAGATACAGGCTTTGTCAATTCATTACATATTATGTAAGTACAATTATAAGGCAATGACACACAACAATACGATAACTTACAAGAAAAAATATACAAACATTCTATATACAGTACAATTAGATAAAAATATAGACAATAAATTACTCAATAAATAACAAATAAGTGTTAGCTGTGAGCTGATCATAATACAACTTAGTTGGTGTGGGGTCACAACTGCATTAAAAGTCCTGCACTTCAGTGACTGAGTATATTTTTCTAGCTATGTACTTCCTAAGTTCTATTTTAAACTGCACATCACTTTTGATTAGCATGATATTTTTAGGTAGCTTATTATAGAGAGTTATACCTTTGTGTTGTACCCCTTTTGAGAATGCTGTAGTATTATGACATTTAGGTTTCAATTTTTAACGGTTTATAGTTTTGTAAGTGGTCGAGTTTTCCATTTCTATAAAGTTATTTATGTTACGCTTAGTGAGTAGCAGTAGTCGAAAAATATATTCTCCATAGAAAGGAAGAATATTCAAGTCGGTGAATAAAGGTTTACATGTTGCATTAGGTTTCGCGTTACATATAATTTGAATAGCTTTCTTCTGAAGCCTAAATAGTTTTATATTATGACTACTGTTACCCCAAATTTCTATGCCATACATCATAATAGAATGAAAAAGTGCATAGTATGCAGTGTGTAGATAGTTTTTATCTAATGTATTATTAAGGATTCTAAGTGCATAACATGGTTTACTTAGTTTATTTACTGTTAATTTAATATGTTCTTTCCATTCAAGATTTCTGTCAACTATTACACCTAGGAATTTTGTAGATTCTATTTGGTTAATTATCTGATTTTGAAATTGTGTTAGTATGAGTTCAGTATTATTCTTGTTACCAAAATGAATAAACTGAGTTTTATTTATATTAGGTTTTAGATAGTTAGCCCTGAACCATTTATTCAAATTTGTAAGCTGATCTTCCGTTCTCTCTTTAAGTTTCTGCAGTTATAATTAAGTTAGTGTCATCAGAAAAAGATACTAGATTTCCATTTGTTATTTGTACAGGAAGATCATTGACAGATATTAAAAATATCAAACGTCGTAATATACTTCCTTGTGGTACACCACTGTTTATATAACCCCAATCAGAATAAGCTTCACTATTATTTTGTTTTAGAAAAACTTTCTATTTACGTAACTGTAGGTACGAACTGAATAATTGCAGTTTTTTCCCCTTATACCATTGTGCTCTAATTTAATCAGGAATACCTTGTGATTTACAAGGTTGAATGATTTCGAAAAGTCACAGAACACTCCATATACGTGTAAGCCGGAGTCCAAATTATTGAGGATTGTTTTGACAAGTTGATACATAGTTAAAGTCGTTGATTTTTGAAATCCAAATTACTCATAATGTAAAATATAATTTTTGTCAAGGAAATTCATTAGTCTTGCATACATGGTTTTTTCCTGTATTTTAGAGAATATCGGGAGGAGACTTATTAGCCTATAGTTATCTGCTATTGTTGCATCTCCTTTTTTATGTAAGGGTATCATTTTTGCTATCTTCATTCTATCACGAAATGTACCTTCACCTATTGAAACATTAATAATGTGTGACAGCGGTTTAGAAATTTGTTTTGCACACTTCTTGATTAGAGAAGATGACAAGTTAAAAAAGTCAGTTGATTTTTTATTTCTAAGTGATGCGATAGTTCTTTCTACCTCTTTTTCCGTGACTGGATGCATTTTAAAGTCTATGTTGATTTTTTTTCGGAAGTTTGGACACCTTTATTGTTATTTTGTACCTCCATATTAATATTCAAGAAAAATTTATTTAAGTAACTTGCTATTTCAGCCTGTGAGGTGATTTCTTCGTTATCTGTTTTTAGTTTTTTTTTATTCCCTGACATTTTATTTTAGGTTTAGTTTCTTTGTTTACTATTTTCCACAGTGTTTTAACTTTATTTACATTTCCATCAAATAATGATTTAGCATACAGCTTCTTTGCTACTTTCAAAACTTTTTTTAAAAATTAATTTATATCTTTTGTAATAATTTAAAAGTTCATAATTTGTTCTGTAATGCTTTAGAAGAGAATGCAGCTCTTTTAGTCGTTTAATTGAAACCCTGAAACCTTTTGTTATCCAGTGATTTTTTTCTGTGTGTGCCCATTCTAAAAATAGGTTTATTCTGGTATTTAACTGGCAAACATTTATCAAAAATTTTTAGAAATATGTCCAGAAATGTATTGAACTTCATATTTACATTACTACTTTCATACACATCTTCCCATGTGTTATTGGACAGTGTAAGGATGAAACTATTTTATTTGTGTCTCACTAAATGTTCTGAAAGTTATTATATTTGAAATTTTTAACTTAAAATGTGACACTTTCAATGAAATGCCTATAATTTGGGCAAGATGGTCAGATAGTCCTAGTTCAACATTAAGTACAATGAGGGCAGAGATATTTGATGTAACATAATCAATTGAGGTGTTAGTTTTGCCTGTTGTACGTGTGTGACCACACACCTTATTCACCAAGCTGTATGTATTCAGCACTTCTAGGAGCCTCTCTTTTTCATTAGACTTCTCTGCAAAATCGATGTTAAGACCCCCACATATTATGATATTTTTAGTAACATTTTTTTTAAAAAGTAAATGCAATAGTTTTTCAAACTTATTAAAGAAAATTCCTATTGCACTATTTGGAGACCTATAAATATAAACAGTAAATACACTTTTTGAATTGATTTTGACACTAACAGCTACATGATATTCAAATTCTCTAGGAACACATAAGTCACTAGCATAACTTAATTCTTTACAGGAAGGTACATATTTATCGTGTGCCAGGATACAGCTACCACCATACCCTTTGGGTACAACTACACTGTTTTCTGCCTCCTGCGGGTTCAACCAATGTTCAGTGAAGCATAACAAACCTACATCTTTATTCAAACTTTCTAATGATGCTGTCAATTATAAATACTTATTTCTTACTGACTTATGTTTAAATGTACAGTAAAATGTTTACAAACTGAGTGTTATATTTTCCTTCAGTAAAGCAACATTCA
>PNEQ01104397.1:0-25302 GCA_003012365.1 Medauroidea extradentata
TTGATAAGCTGCAACTTTTTTCCGAGGAAGTTATTATTATGTACAATATGATTATACATTTTTTTATGGAAACAAATAACTTAAAAGATGCTTACTTGGCCTTAAATAATATTTGACTGGGACACACTTGTACGTAAAAATAGTAATAAATACAAATTTATTAAAAGAATAGAACATGCTTAGGAGTAATATGACGAAAGGAGCAACTTAAAAAATTCCAATATATATTCAATACAATTCGAAACTATGAAAATGCCACTGCTATTATGTAGCACATGCTTTACCGCTCAGCCACACCGACACACGTATTATATACGCTATTTGATTATAATTGCTACCATAAAATTACATTTCTCTTTGTAATAGTTACTTAAGTATAACATGTTTCTGGCATTATAACATTCATTTACGTACGTATCAAATATTTATAATGAACAAAATTAAAATGTACCTGACTTCGCACGTATTAGCTGTAGAGAGCTTGTCTACTGTTTTACTTTTCACATGTTTGGTTAAGAAAAGTAATTAATCTTTTGTGTATGAAAAGTAATGCGATTTACTGGAGTAAGCAATCAATATTAAAATGACCTCACATATCGCCCATATGTTATGCTGTCTCGACTGTAATTGCTTGTTTCGGCAGCTATACTGCTCTAGTTATGAAACGAGAGCCGGCAACGATACTTGGCATCGAATATCAAGTCATCTGCAAACTTAGAATACGAAACTGTTGAAACCAAACGAGAGTCGATAAGTGGCGATACATTTTATAGCTATGAATAACTTAAAACTCAAGCTCTCGACAGTTCAATGGCCCTCTATAAAGAATTATCGGTTTGAAGCGATAATCAAGGGTTACCAAGATGCTACCATTAACTTAGAATAGATAACTAATGAAATTTCTCGATAATCGTCATTTCACTATCGAAAAGTCGGTTGCGAGAAATCTGGAATAGAGTCTCTGAATCGCCGTGGAGGAAGTTGGCGTGCTAATTATGCAACCACTGTGGTTCTACACTTTAGAACTCCGTATGAATTAATTGACTGGTATGTTTGACAGCTGAAATAATTTTGATCAACTACTCATTTCTTTTGAATAACCTTATAATAATGTTTTATTAATCCTTCTCTGAATGCTTGGTTCACACGGGCATATATTCCTTCGACCATACATTTCCATTGCCGTGTAGGCCTAGTTGTTTCGCAAGATGCGCTAAACTGGCTTGAGAGAGTTTTCACGTTTGAAGAGTGACTTGGAATTACACTTACTACACTGGGAAAGAAAAAGTTTTGTGGGAACATGATTTTTTTGCGGCAGCCTTTAAATGGTTTGTTTGTGGTTACAGACTAACGCAGGAACTAATAAAGAGTTGAATTATTGAATGAATAAACATTATCAGTGTTATACAACGTCAACAGTGCACGTAGCTGCTGGTCAAAATTGTACTTTTAACCCACCTCGGAGCGCAGCCATGTCCTAATTTACCACTACGTATTATGAATGTGTTTGATGCTATGTTTAGACACTTTAGGTACAACTTTTCATAAGAGTAATCAAGAACTAAAAAATGGACATCACACATTACAGTTTTGAAATTTGTGACTTATACTAGTAGCTTAATATGTATTTAAAGTTCAAAAGCATTGATTATTTCACCACGTGCAAATAATTTGCAAGCAGCTAGTCATACCTAGTCAGAAATCATGTCATAATGTACATAATTTACGAAAAGTTGGTCTCCTCCTTTCCATGCTGGCTCTCTATAAAAAAATAGAATTAAAATACCCGCAGATTTTTTACAGTACTGTGTCTGTTTGAGGCAAAAGCAAATATCTTTCCTGTAGATAGACTGCTTTGAAAATATCAGTGCAGTTAACGAGTTAAGTAGGCCGTAGTTATTTCTCGATTCTGTAAGTGAAAGTCACCGCAGCGTAAGGTATACCTTTCATGTAAGAAAAAATAAAGGTTTCCTGCATAAGGGTAGTAAATTTTATTCATAATTGACAAGTTATACTGAGATTTATTTATTACAGTGTGAAAAATTTTACATCTTAATTTTTTTAGATGGTCGTAAAGAGTCAACCATATTATTTTAACATTAAATATTTATCCATTTACTTAGTGTACAGCGTTTAGAAAAATATTAAAAGTGTCGTAATAACACAATAGCATTTTCAATAACGTTTTCAATATCCTTTTCAATAATATGCTAAGACGCCATTCGCTTCTTCTTATTTAAAATTTTAACTGTAATAATTTTACCGTCATTTAATCTTTGGTATATTTCTGATTAAACGGATGTGTGTTGTTAACATCATAGACTCATTATCAAATGCCAGAGTTTATTGTTACGTACTTAAGATATTAAATTATTTTAAAACAGTTTACAATATGAAATTAAGCAAACTGATCACAGTCGAGATCTTGGTGTTATACTTGACAGCAAATTCTACTTGGGGACAACTTAATTAACATCTCTATAGGAATATTAGGTTTAATCCAATTTATTACATATCTTGCAGCAATGCCTGACTCTTTGCTGTGCTTGTATTATTGTTCAGTAAGATCGGAACTAGAATAATGTTCAGTTATTGGAAACTCTATTTCAGCTACTGATTCTAAGTGATTGGAAAAGTTACAATGCAACATATTTAAAACTTTGAAAACAGGTTCCCAATTAATAATTAAAACTTCGACTACAGCAACGAGAATAGAAATTCCATCACTCAGATTTTAGAAAAGATGGTTTATATATATGTGATGCTTTATATTAATCAATTATTTTTCATATCCATCGTATTCTGCCATTAGCAAACATGTATACGACTTTATTTAGTGTGGCCGTTACCGTGTTCCAAGGCGTCTGATATTAACTCCGACTTGACATTGTCAGCACATGGAACCAATATGCCTAACACTCAGGCCCAATGTAGCTGTGTTCCTGACATGAAGGTACGTAACTATAATTACTATTATTGCTATTGCTACTTTTTTTATTTCCTCGCTTCTTGCACGCTACTGGCAGAACTCAGTGTTGTGTAATGTCATTACGTAGCACCACACACCTTTGACTCTCCACGCAAGTTACTGGTAAAAATTCTGTGACATAACTTTTGTTTGGTTTAAATATAGGATGTTTCCCAGAATTTTGTTTCAGAATTTTAATTATGATTCTATTTTGGCAACAGTTAAAATAATGTGTGTTTTCAGCAAATCATTAACAGTTAAACCCTTTAAGGGTACGTGGTAAATAAATAAATGCTAAAGAAGCAATTGATAAAGTTTATACAAGGTATTGTCTAGGATTTTTGATAATATTTTTGCATACTGGCTTCGAGGAACGTACTACACTATGTGTCCTTCATACATTACCGTATTTTATGTACGATGCTCTATTTAACACAATGTATTTTATTTTTCAACATTCATTCTGTAATGGGTATGAAAATTAAACAGGTCTCTATGAACCTCAATATCTCTTAAAACCAGTCGAAATACTGACGTGATTTTAGCTTCAGAATTATGCTAATGTAAATACTTACTCAAAAAGCAATTGCAGGGCTTTTCGAAATTCGACATGGTAAGGATGTAAATAGACGAGAAATATTCTCCCGAATATCAGGTATGACTGTGGAAAAATTATTTATGTATCCTTAATTTCTGCCATTCTGTTGGTTCATGGAACTTATTGGGCATGGAACAGTATATACAAATTAAATTTTATAACAATTTTGACGACGTTGCGCAGTCGTTTGGAACACTGATAAGAGATCTAAGGTAAAGCGACAAAGAACTGCTATAATATTATATAAAACATGCTAGTGGCAGCTGGCAGAATAGTTAATTTTCTATGTGAAGTGTACAATAACTTCTGTAACTGTTTAAAGAATAGCGGTCCTCTAGTATAAATTTATTGATTATTAATTGTTTATTCTCTACAGGTTTCCATGTAATATTGGGTATGACAATGTAATTATTTGTATAAAAATTACAGTACGTAATATCCCCAAATATATTATTCTTGTTATTATTAGCGTGGTTTTTCCTCGTAAACATTTAAAGCATTCCGTATACAAAATTGTATAGGTCTGTCACATTGGTTTTTCTTTTTAACTGCGAATTGGGGTTTTAAAAGCAAAACAAATACAATTACAGTACTCCGTTTATCCAGAAAACAATTACAAATATGTTTTTAAACCCATATTAAAATAACATTTTTGCCGCTGATGTCAAATATGAAGTAGGTGCAGGATATTACTATATTAAAAATAAATCTTTTTGGATATTGATTGCAGCTGTAAACATCTTCCGATTATCAAAGAGCGTGTCTTCCTCATGTATACTTGTAGCGAGCTTGTTTGAGAGGAAGTGGATGTCCCAGAAGTTCAACATTATCTCCCCTCTCCCTCCAACACCACCTTAGACCGACCACCCGCTGAGCATAACCACAGGTACTTCTCTTCACCAGACACAATGGCGCTCGTAATCCTGGTGATTGACAGCAGTGACAGTGGTGCGCTCTGTAAGAATGTGGTTGAACTCTTTGCTGAGTTTTCTGGGCCTCGTCGGCTCAGTTAGAATTTCTTATGTGTGGTTCACTCTTAAGATGTAAATAGTGGCTATTGCTGAAGTGTGCAACTATGCTCCATAGAATAGACATTAATCTGCATTTGCAGCTTACCATGTGTGCCAAGTATCAAATTTGTGGTTAAGTTTCACCATTTTTTTAATTTGGACAGTGCTGATACGAAGAGTGAAATTGTGTTTTTAACATAAATTTATTAACAGAAAGTAATTTTTTAAGGTTAAATGGAGATGTTTAAATAAAATCTTCATACTTAATGTTTTACAATGTGTCTCCAAATCAAATACCTCTACTTTGTAACATTTGTCATCGCTAAACTAGTTACGGCACACTCTACATACAGTACATGCAACATGTTGGGACAACACTTCATATTTTTAAACCCACTTTGGACAGAAGGAGGGGTTCATTAATTTTAAAATGCCCTCTGCTACTCACAGGTTCAATGTTACAAGGGGATATCTTACAAATAACATTACATGAGGTGTAAAAAATTTCATCTGAATGGTCTGGCCACCGCCAGTATCCTCCAGATGTTACTATGCATTTAACTTTGTATAAGAGTTCATTCTCTTCTTCTTTTATACATGTTACTGTCCCAGGAAAAACATGACCATCATACTCTACAATTACATAGTCATTAACCTCGTAACTATTTGTGTGATAAATGACTGTCACTGGTGTAGTCTTCTATTAACACTGTAGGGCTAGCATGTGTTGCTGATTACACGCACACGTCAATTATATCCTGACTTTCTGATGCACTAGTATTTACAATGGGCTCTTTTTCTCTAGGCCTAGTTGGTTTGAGAACCTTGCATCGTCCCGCCACCTTCCGAACACCACCTCTTGTTTTTGGTCCTGAGCGCATACACAAGAGTTTTTTGTTCATAGAAAGTTACTACTTCCTCTACTGATACACTCCTGCCATGTTTAATGGGTAGTTTAAACTTTCTCGATCTGTGAACCTTATCCAGATCAGACGAACACACTGATATTAATGATATGAAACATTCATCTACATCATCAGTTATCTGGGATGCTTCATTAGCATATTGGGGCAATTTTTGGATCACTTTCTCTTTGTCAATGGGATGGATACCAGCAGTAAAAAACCCTTTCACTAGGTTACTTGATGCAGTTGGTTCTCCCATATCTAACGTAAGCTTTAGAAGCTGACATAAAAGTGATTTGGGAAGGGTGTCACAACGTTTCCCCTCTCTGGTTTGTCTTCAATCATACAGGATTTTCCTCCAATTAGACTTAAGGGACGAAAAATATGCCACATCTAGAGGTTGGAGTAAAGGCGTAGAATTCAGAATGAGCATGACAAAAGATATAATATATCTTTATTATTGTTTATTATTATTATTTATTATTATTTATTATCAATATTATTGTTTTCAGAACACAACTTTAAGGTTTTCAAAGTTAAGTGTGCTGACATGTTGTCACCAGTAAACACTTTTTTTCCCTGGATGTTTCAAAGCAAAAGGGAGGAAGTGTTTCTCAAACCAGTCATCGAAAACATCCTGATAAATCCTTCCATGAGGTGTTACATTTAACCTGGTGCCTAGTGGAGAACCCTTCAGCCAGTCACTCCATTTCTGTTTTCCTTTTAAGATGACGTAAGGGGGAAGAAATCCTCCTAAGGTATTTCTGCAAAACATTGTGGTATAACAAGACTTTGTGCTATTCAATTTCTACGCAGGGTGGCGTGACCATCGTCAAAACAGAATTTTTTTTCCTACCAGGCACATCATGAAAACCTGTCTAATCATAGTTATAAATGTTAAAAGGTACTACACAGTCAAGTTCATTTTCCAAATGAACAAAGAAATTCTTTACCGAATTTCATTGACCTGAGTACGGGATCTTGAGATATTACTTGCAAACCTTCGACCTAACGTAGCTTTATGTCGCTTTAGAAACAGTCGACCCCAATCTACACCCTGCAAATTGTTTCGAAACTGAGGCACTTTAGTATTTGTTGAATCTAGATAAGCTTTTACAATATAGCGCACATCATACCGATACAGGTATTCCAAGTTCTCTGCATGTAATAACATGGTTCACAAAACTCTGCTCTTCTAACTCTGTAAACACCTGAGGCCTTCATGTGACATGCCTTCAGCTTGTTGCGAATTGTGTTCCGTGGTATACCATACTCTCTTTCTGCTTAGCGATGACCAATTTTACCAGCTTTCACATCCTCTAATACCTTTTGCAGAACAGCATCGGTATATGGTGTATATAATCTGGTACCAGGTGACTTCTTTTTTCTAAGTCCAGGCATTATTCTGTTTAGTCTTCTGTGAACATTACAGTAATATTTTTAAATCAGGTCATTCACCAGATTAATCTGTTAAGACAGAATTCTATTGTAGGCTGTACGTAATTCTTTTACAGTTTTCAATTATCATGATAGGCTAAGAAAATATTTTGGTTTATTTCAAAATAATATGCTACAAAATAATATTGGAAAATGACATATGCTTGCAATACATCTCAGTTGCACAAAGATTGTGTAACTTTGAACCGGGGCAAAATTGCCCAAAAATGTTCTGAATTGAAGGTAGGTATAAATTTGTATTGTTAGCAATATTTTCATTGTTTTGTTATTCCAATGTATTTACTTACCGTTATTGTGTTAACTGTAGAGTAGCCTTTCATCAATAAATTCTCCGTGACCAAAATCCTAACAACACTCATAACAAAAAACACATTCAAAATCAACTAAAAATCACAGCCGCAAACAAACATGTCTCAAAATCCATGAGGTGGCTTGACTGCATTACTGCCAAACTTCTGAAAGCTAAAAAAAAACATAACATTCACTCCTTAGAGCAAAGATACACTGTTTATAGTCTTTGAAAACAAAAGAAGCTGATGAAGCAAAGTTACACCCACTGGCACAAAGTTGCCCCACATGACTGTAGTTATTTTGTAATATTCTTCATGTAGGCTATTTTGTTTCTCGTACTGAATTTAGTGTCTGGCAGGTACGTAGTTGTTTGTGCAAACACTAGCTTTGAGTAGTTCATAATGCCTTCGGTAAGGCTTTTGTTGTGAATCCATTTGTTGGAGTTTACTTTGTCATGAATTTTGACAATTATTAAACGCTTGAATTTTTATTCTTCTTACAAAACTGTCTCACCTTGTACCATATTCATGATTCCCAATTGTGACTTCCTTAAGGAATATTAATGATTGTTTGATCACACAGCTGTAATTTATGCATGGAATGTTTTCTTTAGGCATCATAGTATTTTGTAAAATTTGAAAGAGTGATCTCAACATATTTGTCATTTAAAGTTTTGTATTTACTGCTTGAGTTTTTCCTGAAATAACTTTAATGTATGTACATTCATTGTGTGTAATATAATTCTAAATATTTGGGTTGTAGTAAAAATATGTGTTATATTTATGTGGGCTTTGATCACCCACTTTACGGTACTTTTTGTTTATTTTGTCGGAGCCCCACGTCACCTTGTGCTATTTTTAGGGTTTGTGCAATGAATCATTATTTATATTCAAAATTTGCTTTATAATAACATTTTTGTAACCCTCATTACTACAATTTATTTTGTGGGATTTATCTCGTGTATGCCTATTGTTCTATTAGTTGGGTGAAATTTGGCACAAACTCGAGAGATCCCTCTCCCGCTCGAAACACACTTCTACTGGCCTTGATGGTATTTATTATATAATGCTACAATAGCTGCTACATGAAGGGAAAATAAAATTACTCAGGATTTTTAATTTGATATGGCCATTGCCTTGCCGATTAGGCAAATTGCTGTGGTTTCAACTTCTCCGCAGCGAAATCACACGTTCACTTTTACAGAAAGTGTGGGGGTCTTTCCCTCTCCCGACGTATATTTGTACAGAAATTTGTGGCCTATTTCGGACTTTATTTGAAGATTTCCTGGTGGTATCATGTGACACATCTAAAAACACAATGTTTGCTGGATATAGCTCTTTTGAAAATGCTTAATGGACGTAATTGGGGGCGGACAGGGATACTCTTCTCCGTCTATACAGAGCTCTCGTCCGTAGCAAGTTGGATTTTTTTAGTCCGGTATACTCCTCAGCATGATTATGTATCTGTGTTGAAAATCCTAAACTCTGTTCAACATGCTGGTATCTGCATAGCAGCCTTGTTGAAAGTCTTTGTGCGGAGACTGGTGAACCACCGCTGTAATATAGGCTGAGCTTCTTTTGTTGCATTACGGGTTAAGAGTGCTGTCCGACGTTTCGCACCTATTGCGTGAGGACTTTCGCCATCCCAAGTTCAAACAGCTGTACGACGCCTGATGTACTGTGTGTGTCCAATATGCACACTCCAGGATTCAACATAATGTGCCCAGAGGACGTGCTGCATATTTCACGCCCTGAACCATCATGGGCAACACACTAGGTGTTGGTGCGGCTTGATCTGGTTGATTTCGTGAAACTTGCTTACGTTTATAACAGCCTCTTCCAGAATCTTGTTTTTTCTGATGTTAATTATTTTATGTGTATATACACTGATTGTTCCAAGTCCTATGTGTCTACTAGGTGTGTATTTGTTACTTGCCCATAGAGACGTCTTTTTGGGATTCGTCTGTCATGTAGTATTTTAACTGCAGAGCTGTATGCAATTTTTGAAGCTTTGTGTTTTATGAGTAGGTTGAAGTGCTTCGTGTGCTCTGATTGAGCGCACTACAAGCCTCTATATCTCGCTCTGCTGCTCACCCCCTTGTTTCTCAGATCAAGAGGAAGCTAAGAGTGGCTGAACAAGCTGGTACTCAGGTAGTCTTCCTGGGTCATGCAGGCATTGCTGGAAATAAGGCAGTAGACCCAGCAGCAGAAGAATCATGCAGTTTTCCACTCTGTGACCTTCACGTCACAGTGTGTGATGCGCTCAATGCTGCACGAGTTTCTGTTTGGAACTCTTGGCAGAGGGAATGGCACTCACTTTCCCTGACCAGTAGACTCAGAGCCATACAACACTCAGCTCCCAGTAACCGACTTATCCCGCTGGCCCACATGGAAGATGTCCTTGGTACTCGTCTATGAATCGGACACACGTTACTCACAGACATTTGCTATATGGTGAACCCCCTCCTGTTTGTGATGTCTGTGACATTACCTTGATTGTCTCTCACATCCTGTTGTGTCACAGATATGACCAGGTCCATCTTACTGTTAACATTGGTGACAGCCTTCAGAAAATTTAGTGAGGTAAGTTCTTCAGTTAAGCAACGTGCCATCCTTTTAAGTACGACTGGCCTTTTTAACGTGTGATATGTTTTTTTTTTTTTGTGTTGTGTTCTGTTTTGTTCTTGTGTTATGATTAAAATATATGTATTGTGTATACATGTATAACCTACCTTTTAATGAGTTGTGTATGTTTACAAACGTATCGTGTCTTACTCCTGTGGATCACTTTTTTTATGTAAGTTTACCAGTTATTTTATTTTACACAATTTGCTGATGTGGATGACCTAGCTCTCGAGCTCCCCCACAATGCTAATCATTCATTCATTATCCCTAATAGCTTGTAACAGCATCACGAGATGTACTGCTTATTACGTAGTTTTGTCAGAAAAAGATGATCGCAACTCGCTGTAATACATTTCAAGCACCAGTAGGGAGATACCTTAAAGGTGAACATCACTTGCCAGATTAAATTAGTTTTTTGCTTTTTTGAAATTCTGAGAAGGTTAATCTGAAAATTGTGATTGTAGCAATAATTATGATTACTGTGAGCTATGATGGTGCGGGCATGATGGTTTATAACAGGGTGGCGACAAACATGGAAAACAGGGACGATACAGGGAATTTTATGACAACAGGGAAAACATGGAAGTACTAGGGAATTTTATGACAACAGGGAAAACATGGAAGTACTAGGGAATTTTGCAGTTACAATTAACAAATTGTGTGTGTAGAGGTATGAATGGCCATATATTTTATTATTTCTAAAAATTTTGTTTGGTCTCATGGTGTTTGCACATTTAAATCAAAAGTGGTTCAAGAATGTAATTCGACAACAGGAAAGTTTTTTGGAATTACTATAGAAAACGGTGAAACATAGGGAATATCAAACCTGAGGTTCTGTGGCCACACTTACATAAGTAATTATTCTTAGACAGCCGGGTATTTGTTTTATTGATATAGGTGATTCAGAACTAAGTGAGCACTAAAAAAAAAACGTGCTTTAAGTTCTATTTTCAGCCAATTAGTATCTTTCCACGCGTAACATCTGACGCCGGGAAATGTCTAACCTCTCTGGATACAGCACTTGATGTTTGGGTGTGCAAGATGAAATGTGCAGTCAGCGAATTGATACAGTTTGATACAAGTAGTCTATTAATTGCATAAAATACAAATATGTCAGTTTTGGTTGATTTTGTTTCAATATTGTTGAATTTGAATAGGCATATACACTGAGCTGTACTGGGTAACTTAGCTGGCAACCATACAAGCAGTACTCAGTAATGGAACTATAGTTAATGTGGAATTATATGCTGTAACGGCTAGTGATATTTTTCAAAGGGTAAATTTTTAGTGCTCACTTTATTCCGAAAAACCTATAAATTGTAGCGGCTGAAGTTAGTGTATGGTGACCTGGCGGCTTATTCACATGTGGAAGTTATTGATACGTTGTTGTCAAGACAGAAGGAATGTCAGGGCTTCTACATGTCACTGAAATCACTAACTAAATGGCATTTGGCCACAAACATAATTTGAGAGTCCTTGACCATGATCATGTGTCATGAATTTCAGAATACAGTATAGGTTATTTTTATATAGGCCTACCATGATTCTGTTAAAGATTTGATCACACTTTTGAACATTGTAATTGATCTGTGTCTCATTGAGATGTTATTTTCCACAGCATTGCAAAGCAGTAATTAGGAGACATTGATTGTTTATGTAACAAGCATTTCAATATGCTGAATATTATCTTTAACATATAACTTGTAAACAAATGAATCAATTTTGTATTTCATATAATTTTTTGTTGAGGAATAAGTACTTAGGGATTATTGAATTTCTTGATTATCATTTTGGTTTTTAACTGAATTTTTTCAAAGTAATGAAGGAAATTCTTATTCTGTAGACACCCTGAATGTCATAGCTTCAGTATTGTGTGAATCCAGTGCCAGAGAAATATTGTATGTTTGTCAAGGAAACTATTGTGCAACACTTGTTTTGTTTGTTATTCTACAGTTGGTAGTCAGAGTGAATAAGCAGTTCCTCGCGGTGAAGAGCGTAGTATTTGAGAAGATGTTTGATGGCACGTTCCTACAGGAGGAAGCTGTCAAAATCACGGATGTCAGCCCGGAAGCCTTCATCATCATGTTGAAGTACGTAGACGTTGCAACGTGTTTATTAGTTAAGTGAGCACTAGGCTCCGTCCAGACACTAGGGACAGAAGTAGCCAGAAAATATCTAGACGGCTTGGAATGTGGGGTTAATTTTTTTTTTTTTTTGATTTCACAACTGTGAAAAATAAGGGAAAATAGTAATTTTATATATTTCTGTAGAAACAGTTTTAATATGTTATAAATACATACTCTGTTCTTAAAACCTAATTCACTGATATATTATCACAGTTAACATTTAGTTTTTCAAATCAAAAATGATAGAATTTTTTTCATAGTTTATAAGTAGCCTACTTTAACATAAAATACTCAGAGAATTCTTATGTTAATGTGCATGTTGTACGGACAGTTTTTTTAACTGACATGCAGTCTTTCCGGCTACAACTCACTTGAACATGACTTTTGAGTGTTGACCCTGTACAGTACATTATGGCCGGAGTAATATGTATAAAAGTATGGTGTGTGCGTGAAGATAATCCTGAACTGAGCGAAGGGTGCAACTGTAACATGATGAACTTTGTTTGGTAGAACCAGGGCTCCATTTTCTGTTTTCTATAATTCAGGCAACTACTGGGATGGTTACTTAACAAAGTCAGTGGCTGATTCCTCTCTCAATTCCTGTCCTTGTATCAAGTTGTGTATTGCCATCTGTTGATGAGATGTACAGTCCACTTGACAAATCTAAAGTTTGTGTATAGTAGAATGTTTTTGCATCTAAAACTGACTAAAAATGTCTTAGTAATTTTGCTCCCCCAGAATACACGTAAATAAAAGAATGGTAAATCATAATTTGTAGTTAGGCTTGTAAAAATTCTAAAATGATATTAGCAAACTGTTGTAACGTTCACGGCTTGTGCTGTAACGTCATAATATTGTACCGATGTGACATTACGGTTTCTTTGGGTATGCTAGTATTGTATACTCCCAGAACTGTGTATGCCAGAACATTGTCTTTGCCGCGTGCAAGTATTTAGGTCACTTTATGGTATGCGTTTGGTGGTCTGTGGGGGAATCAGCAGCTAGCTGAGAGTAGAGGGGATGTAGCGGAGACTCTGGAGGTAGCGGTCGAACGTGCTAAAGACTCGAGATGTGTGACGTAGTTAAAACTTTGGCTGTGAATGTCGCTGAGTAAAATGAAATGGTTGCAATGCTGTAGTGGTAATTGTACCGTGGGTCAACAGGTTAGATTAGTGATTGTGTACTGGGCAACTTGATGTTTTACGTTTAACTTGTGTAGCATGGCGTGTATTGACAGTTATGTGTCAAGACGAGTTCGCCCGTGCTGTAACGCCTAGTACCGATGTGTTCCTTAGTGTCACAAACTTTCATGTTTTTCGTTGATAATAAATGTCTGTGTGCTGCATTGTTTGCGAGTCCATCTTGGTTTGCTGGTGTCAGTAACGTTTTACTACAGAATTGAGCAACAAGATGTAACAACATTTTTATCGCCATTTCAGTACATTATTTACTATTACGAGGAAGTTCCGTCAAGACGCCGTTGGATCTGCTAGGTTGGAAAATGCCTATATTTTATTTTCCATGCAGGTATGATTGCTCCTGTTTTACATTGCTGTTAAAGGTGCATATTGCCCAGGAAGCATTCTATTATGTATGTGGTCAAGTAATTATAATTTTTCCCCCGTGGCTGAAATTTCGATTAAACAAATTGTTGATATAATGAACAATATATGGCCTGCACAGTGCTAGGAATAAATACTACAAATGTGCATGCCAGTAAGTTTGGTTCAGACGTATTGAGTGCATACATCTTTGATTGAGATAGTGTTTTTGTGCAGTTGTGATTTGTATTAAGCGTAAGCAAATGTGCTGTCGATGTCTTGTTTGGTCTTGAACTCTGGATCACAGAAGTTGTTTCCGTTAAATTGGATAATGCAGTGATGTTTACAGACAGTTGGTAATATACACTAAACAGCTGTGGCTTAGTTATGGTGTAATATTACGATCACCTTGCTGAGAGTATATTTTTGTAATAGTATTACATATTATATGTAATTCACAATTTATGTTATAAGACATTTGTGTAATGTAATTAGGAGTGTGCGGAAAATCAAATTTACCCTTCGGGAAAAATTCTGTCATAAAAAATGTTTTCGCTTGGGGAAATAAGGAAAAATGGGAAAAAATTTTAAACTGGCACAGTTACAAAAATAATACAATTACGGTTATAATGTCACACAGCAACATCATAATATATATTGTTTGTACTGTCCGGTTATTGTAACAGTTTATCATCATGACAAAAACAAAAATAGTGCATTTTTTATTTTCTTGTTGTGTCAATTTGAAACAACATGCAATATCTTGCACGTAAGTTTAAACTGGAAGTCACCCAATTTTGTATGCGGCGCCACAGTAGTTAATGCAGAGGTTGATATACCATGCGAGTTGTGGCTTTGTTTACGTTTGTTCTTTACGTTAACACATGTAAAGCATTATTTTAGAACTGATGTAAATATGTGTAACTGATGAGAAAATAACAAATTATTTATTAGCACCATTAATGTGAATTTATTTAAATGCTGCTACATGTAATGCTTCAGGTAGCTTAGTATTTTCCTTTTTGCAAGTGAGATTCTATATTGACTTAAAACCTTTTCTCATGTGCTATTTGGATATATTTATAAGTTATATTCAAGTGTTTCTTTTTCATTTCGGTTTAATACAGCTTCAAGGTTTGTGTGTAATTTAAGTTTAATTGTGATAAATACAATTTTACTTTTTCCTACCTGAAAGGAAAATTGAAACATTTTCTTAGGATTTTTCTGAGGATCTGGATCCTGCGCACCCCTTGTTGTAATTCATTATACTCCTATGAAGACTTTGTATTACCGTGCAGCATGCAGATTGCATGCAGGATTTTATGTACATATATAGTTGTATTTATGTATGTAGGTAGTTGAGCATGAATACTGATTGGTAGTTTTGAACAGAATTGTGCAGAGTAGTTTTGGTTGAGGTTTACTCCCAGCCATAAAGTTTGCATTGTCAGATCATCAGGAGTATTTTTATAAAACATATACCCCCCTCTCCCTCTCTCTCTCCCTCTCCCTCTCTCCCTCTCTCCCTCCCTGCCTCCCTCCCCCCCCACTCCGCCCTCCTCAGCTGCATGCAGTTATCTTGCCATGTGACAGCCTTATTTTTGCTCACAGGTATTAATATACGTTCTTTGTATATTTGTATGATGTAGTTAATGTTTCCTAGACAATACTAGAGGCATTTTCTTAGCAATGAGGGCATGTCTGAGTAAAATTTGCATTTCCGTAAGAAGAAGATTATAAATAGATAAACTGTACTGAGAAACATCTTTAATACGATTCTCACAGGACCTAAATTTTTTCAGTTTGTAAAAGGTTTGTAAAATCAGGCGTTTGCTAGAACTATAAAAAGTATAAAAACATTGATTTTGGCAGTTTATTTTAAAAATAGATTCTTAATACCTACATGAAATATTTCTGCTGGTGGACTTGAAATTACATTGTTTTACACGTAACCATAATCTTTATTGAGCATGGACCCCCAACATTAGCATCTCATCTCATTTTTAAAGGACTGTAATGCTACTTAAAATTAATGAGATCTCTGTATTAATGTTTGTATTATCCAGATTGTAATGTACTAGTTCACATTAAGGTAACGAGGAATGTAGACTGTAACAACTTTGTTAAAATCCACAAGAAATTGTTTTTAATTATTAAAACAGGCTGAAATTTGTAAAATAACTTTTGAATAAATTTTTCTGCCTGTGGACAACAAGCAGTGCTCTAGTTGGGTGACATTAGTCAAGCAATATAGAGAGGAGAGAAAGACAGAGAGAAATGGAGAGCCACACTGATAGAGGACAAAGCTATACGTCCAAGACCATTCATGCAAGGCAAGGAAAAATAGTATCAGCAACAAATGTCATTATTTTGACACAAGGCATGTTCGCGGACCCTAACTATTTTTATGCATGTACAGTTTCTGCACAAGTAGTCAAGTTATTTATGTACTTGTTACATTGAGTAAAAGTACACAGTTATACTCATTTTGAGCAAGTACATTTACCTTATTCTTCATAAAAACCTTGTCGATGCTGTGGAAAATTGATACTACAATGAATGTCTCACTATAACTCATACTCATTACAATGAGGTTCTGCAGTCAGTTTCGTGTTTAGGGATGTTGTGGGTGGACCTGACAAGACAAATTGCTGAAGGATGTAGAATTATGTGCAAGGGGCAAACAATGTAAGGTAAATAAACTCTGCTGGAGACATGGTATAGTTGCGTGTGTTTTATAATTTTCAAAATATAAAACAACTCTCTAATTTGTGTTCTATTTATTTAAAGTTTTGAATGTTAAAAAAATTAGGGGTGGGGGGATGAAATGTTACAATTTTAACTTCACTCTCCATCACATTGTGTCAGTTAGGAGAAAGACTTGAAAATCGTAACTTCACTGTGGAGAATACAACATACAGAATGTCAGGTGAATTGCTGTTTATGATTGGACCCAGTGAATTAGTGTTCAAAACTAAGCAGAAAATACTCTTTAGTAAAAAGTCGCCGGGTTACGAGATAGGTCCAGAATACCAGTGAGCAGGAATGTAGGGCAGGTTGTTCACACTACTGTGTAATTTTTCTTCTAAACAAAGTACTGAACGACTTTTTACCAAGTATTTTGCTCTTTGTTTTTGTGACAAATTTATAGGGTGCAGTCCATATTGACAAATTACCGTAACCTTTATTTCCATTTCATTGGTTTTTATAGCTTTATTAAAATTTGTCTTGTAAAGTAAGGGCCATACAACTTTTGACCAATTTATTTTTATTTTAAAAGTCACTTTGTCAATCCATATACAGTATGCAAAGTACCCGACATCCTGTATCTGCTTGATTGTATGCGTGTGGGCATGATGTCACATATTATAATAAACATGGCAGGTTCCTGCGTGGGGAGCCGTACAACTTCTGGTCGAAGGAGCTGGCGGTGAACGTGATGCACGTGGCTGAGAAGTACGAGCTACTGGAGCTGAAGCAGACGTGTGAGGACTTCCTGCTCCCACGCACGGTGGTGGACGTGTGGTGGGTTGCCCCTCACGCGTACCTCTACAACTCCGTGGCTCTCCAGGAGGCCATACGAGATGTGAGCCACGCATCTTACACTCTTCTGTAAGGGCAGCGTGGAACCTTGGGGATAGGGTCTTTGCTGAAGTAAAATACGGAGGAATAGGCTTGTGGCTCAGAGTTGGTGTTACTGTTGTTAATGGTTGGTATGCAAAGCATTGGTTGGCATAGTAGATGGTTGTACATCACATAGTTACAGGTAGCTGAAGTAATTTAAGTTTATAAGAAATTTTTGACCCAATTTTTAGCGTCATGCTTTTTGTTTGCGGAAATTAGAAATAAAGTGAGGCTTAATAATGGTTTTATATAGGTGTTAAACATAGCTTATCTATATATTTCAATTTGATTGGTCAGTTGTACTTAAAATTTAAATATTTATAACTTTACTGCGACAACAACCACCACTGGAAGTAAGAGTTGAAATGCTTTCATGCACAATATCAACCACAGCAGCAACCACCAATAGGCAGTTCTGCCATTACAACATTTGATAATCTCTGTCACCAACACCAACCACCAACAATAACTATTAGTTGGGCCAGAGGCCTTAGACATTATAGTTTATTTCAATCTTAAAATGTACTGAAGTCATATGAAACAGAGTATTATAATAATGATAATATTAATAATACAGAACGATGAGGAAACCAGATGACAGGTCATTACACTCCTAGAGGCAGCCTTCTAAACTATCAGCCTGTAGACATCTGATGTTGCATGATGAATAACGTGAAATGAGACCCTATAATGGAGCAGCAATGGAATGTAAGAGCGTGTGGGGGAAACTGGAGTCTATAGAAAATCGGTCAGTCGTAGTCCAAGAGAGTTGATAATTGGAAATTTCTGTCAGTTTGAAAAATATAAGTGAGTAAACTAACAGAATAGTGTGGACATATACCTATCACTGTAGCGGCGACAGCAGCACTATGGCTTGCTATAAAACCGAGAGTAACTCGAGAAAACAATAAAAGATTAAAAAAAAAGTTTGACTGTAGGATATGTGGCCTATTGTTTTGGTGAAGCATTTAGCTGTCGTCTACCAAGTGTTATAGCTTGTAATGTAGCGAGCATGAGACATTGCGGTGGAAAGTGGTAGTCGTACACCTATCCTCTACTTGACTAGTTGTAGTCAAACTTGGGTCAGGCGTGATCACTGGTGTTTGCAAGGGACAGAAATTTCACTTTTAAATCTAGGTTGTACCACTTGCCTAAAATAGTGTTTCTAGTTGGCAGATACCCGAATTGGTGGATGCCACTTGTCTAACAACTTTTGCACAGGCCCTTTACCCTTTGGGCATGGTGGTGATTTTATTGGGCTAATCAACTGCTGTGGTATGTGTCACATTCCCCAAAGGTTCTCCTGCAGATCTGCCTTTGGTGGTGATTTCTGATTCTTGGCAAACATGCAGTATTGAACACAGAGTTCTGGTAGAGTTGGGGTGTCACCATGAAGAGAGATCACAGGCAGTATTATTATACTGAGATGTTCGTGGTTATGGTAACACTGTGAATATTGAATTACTGCAGCCTGCCGCTTGGCTTCCTCTTTTCTGAATACTCTCTAGCTAGAGTTTGATTATTTCGCACATTCTCAGTGTTTGATGTTAAGTTTGAGAAATTAAAGGTTTTAGTCAAGTTTCACTGTATTGAAGCCTTTTATACAGATTTACACGAGTCACTGGTTCTTTCACAAGTAACTGAATATTTACAAGTATACAATTTCAGCGCAAAAATCACAACTTTGCAGTTGGGTACATAGAAAATACAAGTCTGCTGATTGATCCAAAGAATTTACAAGTCATGTACAAGTGTTTAAAAGCTGCGCATTTGCTCACGAAAATTATAATTCCACTGGTTGTACTAGTGGCGGAAACTGGTTGTGCTCTACACGTGGCTTCTACGTAACTCTCCTTAGATAAGAATACAAATGGGTTCGTCATTTCCAGTATTACAAGTTGCGTGAAGCACTGGCTTGACTGGTCCCTTTACAGAGCGAAAATGGTGCATGTATCCAGGTTCATGGTGGTGCCACTGAGCACTGTGAACACTCGGGTAGGAGAAGTGCAAGACGTTTGATGGGGTACAGTACTTACCATCAGGTGAAACATCAGGTATCGAAGAGGATACCTTGCGAACATTAACCGCACCGTGTATGATAGGAAGGTTGTGTAAACTGGTGGCACCTTATAAACATCAACCATCAGTTCAGAGAGAGGAGTGAACGGCACCTTGCAGACATAAACTGTTCGGGAGGGTGAATGTCAAGGAGACTCGGGGGGGCTAGGCCGATGCCCTGACAACTGATAAGGCTGGGCTGAAGGCCCTCCTTTTATACCCGAAATGTTAATGAGTTGAGTGGGGTGTGTAGCCTCCTGAGGGAGTGGTGTTAACGGGACTTGAGGAGCGAGGCTGGCTGCTGAGATGCGAGGTCAACAATGCTGCCTGAAACGTAACCTCGTGTGTACGTGAAAATAATTACACGATGCAAACATTCCCGTGCTACACCACTTCATGCTCACAATAAGTTCAACAAAATAATTTACGTCAAATAAATTAATTAGAATACTTACAAAAATGGTTAGATAACAAAACTGTATGTTACAATAAATATATATGTATTGTAGTGGTACAGTGCCCTCTATCTCCCACGTACCTCCGGGAACAACAGCAGAGCATCTCTCTTATCTCATTTTAGCGGGTCGTGGGTTCGTAGTGCAAATGAAAGAGGACGTGAGCTGTTCTAGTTGATGATTGTGACTTTTATTACCAAATTATTTTTTTATAAATGCTGTTTCGTACAGAGAAAAATCTTCGCGTGGCAGTCGAACGATAAACACTACAAGCACTGTTATCGTAATGGTGGTGTCTAGGCATGAATCAGGAAGACACAAAAATTAAAGTTATCAGGCGCAACACTGCCGACAAAAGAGCTCCTGATTGCCGTTGTTATACCTCAAAATTGAGAGAAACTTCCATTAGTGCACATACAAATGAATAATCGCGGCCATGTGGCGTTCGTCAAGAACATGGCAGCTCCTAGCTCCCGGAATCAACACCTTTGAATTATGTGCACCAAATACAAATCTCTGCAGCGTTGCCAATAATTAGTGCCCAACACTACAGCCGGCATTTTTGTCTTCCAACCTCTCGCAGAGACATCGCCCTAAATGCGCACTTTTCATCTCAAAAGCCCTCTCACGGCACAGCACAAGAGTTGCACATGTAGTCACTCGCAGTTCAAACACAATAATGGCCGAGAGCATGGGTACGCTATCCCAGCGGGCCAGGATGCGTCACCACCAATAATTTATGTGCGCTTACGGGACACAGGAAAATTACACAGCTGCCGGACACCACCAATTAAAGGCCTCTGCCATTACACAAAACTGGTAAATTGCTTCACCTTTCAACTACTATAATATTAAACAAATTGGCGTGCCATGCGGAGTGATATGTACCGTATTTGTCGGCATATAAGATGACCCTGCATATAAGACGAGTCATGGTTTTGAAGGTACAAAATCTTGAAAAAAAGTAAATTAATTTTTGAATTTCCCGACAGAAAAATATTTTTTTCCTTTGCCAGAAACATTAAAAATTTAGTTTAAATATTTTCAATGCATTTATTACCGGCATATAAACATCATAGTAGACACATAAACGAATAACATTGGCTGCTAATGCTCTCCGCGCGCCCAAGAGCCAAGAAAATGCACGGCGGCGGCCGGCGATATCTCCATTTGTCGGCAGGTGTGCGCGACTTGGCAACGCCGGCGTGAGGAACGCCGCGCACAACACGGCAACGCCGGGCAACAACAGCTGCTTGCAAGGTCATCGCATTCCTGTGCGCTGTTGTCCGCCAGCCTAGCACTCAATGGTAGACACGTGAATGTGTGATACTGTACTTAGATCCTCAGTTTTCCGCCCGAGAGTCTTGTGCTTGCGAGACAAAGGATGAAAGCATGCGGACCTAGATCCTAATTTTCTCTGCCCGAGAGTTGTAGGCTGGCGAGACAAAGTATCTCGGCAAGCGCTCACATCGATCGCCGCTTCGTTGCGAGGAAATCCTTTATTATAAATGACGCTCATCAAAATTTCGTACCCTAAATTTTATTAGAATAAACGGGGCACTCGTTTTCATTTGTGACGAAAAATGCAATTCTTTGAAACATCGTACAACTCCACAGCTTACAACTTAGCTATCAAACGATTTTTGGCTACCAAAAATTTTTGCACCCTCGTATAAGATGAGTAGCAAGTTTTGAGGGCCAAAAATATGTAAAAATTGTCGTCTTATATGCCGAAAAATACGGTATTCCCTGAGGCCAGCCATCTTTCACCTGAAGTGCGCCACCATCTTCAACCATGACTACCCCCCTCTCCGGCCCCGATCTGTCGCACCTCCAACCTAAACACCAGCAAGAAAGAGCCTACTGAAATCGAAAATCACGAATAACACCTTAACCCGCCGAGTTATGACAAAAACTCACTAGGTGAAAAATGCTGTATTTCAACTGACAATTAAACTGAGACCTCAAACATATTTCTGGGACAAAATTGATGTCTTACTTCAATAACTGACCTCGTGGTTAGTAATAATGGATATCACCTCACATGCCATGAAACCTCTTAACTTGTTACCACAGATATTACTAACATTGGCTTGCCTTCATGTGCACATAGTCGGTTTCGCACAAAGGAGCAGCAAAATATGAGTGATTGTACAAATTTAAACTAGACTGCCATGCTTGGAGTTACAACAAATGAAACAGTAATTTATTATTATTATTAAATTTCATTCTTACATTAATCGTTCTTCTGGGGAGGGCTTTCCATAGATCCACAGGTTTATAGTCCTCCTTGTGCTTTAATATTGTAAAATTAGAGAGAAACACATGACACATTTAATGAAAATAAAAACCTCCACGTGGTTATATATGCTGACTTGTATCTTGAAGAAAAACTTTACACTTCAGGTTGCACTGATTCAGGGCATTATTAGCTTTGTTGCTAAGCCGGGCAATGGTAGTCGATGATGGGACTAATTCTCACTGGGGTTGTCACCTTATACACATATACACTGGCTGGTTAAACTACAAGGCCTCAAATATTTCAGGGGAGCTCATTCATATTAACTGGAACATCGCCTGGTCACCTTAAGTCTCCACAGTAATAAATAGGAAATTTAATCGTAAAACGAGTAGTAAAATTAAATAAAAACCACACTACGCCATGAAGACTAAAAAAAATAACAACCAAAAATATAGGTCTGTTACTGCCAATTACTCCACTATATGTATTTAACAAGTGCAAGAAAATTGTATAGGCGGTGTGCGGCCATTGTTTGTTTACAAATATAAGTGTGTGAAATCTTCTATTTACAGTAAAACCTCTTTATAACGACCCCTCACGGTTCCCGAGATTAGGGTCGTTATAGAGAGGTGATCGTTATAAGATTTCGGACCCATTTGGAACCTCTATAGTCAAAATAGGCCGTTTTCACATTAAGCCCATGTTCAGTCATCTTAAGCAATAATAAATCTTACATTTTTACTTAGCTATAAACGAAATTTATGACCAGGCGTCTTTTAGAGAAAAGGAGATAGTGTTTTCTACTCTCGGAGCTTTTCTTTTACATCGTGAACACTTAGAAAGTCACGCGCTGTGAAGTTAGGTGCCTTGTTGCCGCCTGCTTGTTATCGGCCAGCCGCTCGGCCGGCCGGGAGGATAGACAGTTATGTGGGAGGGGAAGGGAGTGCCGAAGAAGGCTGCGCACGCATGCACCGATCAATACCACAGCCACAGTAACTGTCCTCTTCAACGCGTCAGCCTGCTCTGTCTTGAGACCGTCTGAAAGATAATCATGGACGTGCACTGTGACGTAACGTTATCGCTCAGTTAAAATATTAATATTACATGTCAATGTATAAAATATTTTGTTCAGGACAAAGAAAATGTTGCGACATGGCGCCCACTCTACTAAAAGTGTACTATTAATTAGTTAACAGCATAGTCGTGGCGGTTGTACAAGCAAACATTTAAATTTATTAAAGAGTACACAAGGGAAAAAAATCATGAAAAAACTACAAGTACAATAGTAAAAAACTTACCAGATATAATATCCAACAAACGTGATAAATTAGGCAGATCATTTGTTTACTATTATCACTGCATTGAAGGGACACTAAACAAACACACAATAAAAGAAAGTCTGACACTAAAGGGCCGATAGTAAACAATGTCGGTATGCCGAACTGCCGCACAATCTCTGACTTCGGCTTCTGTGTCTATTCCACTTCCTAATAATCGTAACCTAATCGAAAGCCAAAAAAACTGAGTGGGTCGTCAATAATTGTTTACAGAATCAAGCCTAATAATCGTAACTAAGTCTAAAGCCAAAAGAACTGCGTGGATCGTCAATAATCATTCACAAACTCAAACCAAATAAATTACCAAATTGAAATCGTGAAAATCGAAGCGTAATAAGTCGTCATAAATCATAAAAAAACAAGAGAAATGCAAAAGTCGCGCAATAAAGTCGTTATAATAGTGCAAACAGAGAGTGTGTAGTGTATCTGACAGCAAGCGAGAGAACACTGGCATGTGAACAAAGGGTGGAGAGAATGCAGAGCGCGTAAGGTATTCACGTGAGGGGAAAATAAGATAAAGAGTACGTTACGGCAGGTTTGCCACGTGGAGTGGAGTACAGTTCTCGCCACTAGAAATGCAACACGGCGCACAAAAACCTATTTTTTGCCGATTTCCTTGAAATTTGAAATAAAAAAAATTAAAAAATCACGGTTTCCCATAAGCGGGTTGTTATAAACAGGTGGTCGTTATAAAGAGGTTTTACTGTATTCGTGAGCATTCAAGTTTGGCTATATACCCCCTCCCCCAGCTAGTCTGCCCTCGCTCCCTCCCCCCTCTCCGCCCAATGCTACACGTTCTCAGGCATCGCACCCCTTTCCACGGTTTTTCTTCATATCCGTGCTTCCTTGTGTCCTATGCTGTAACCTCCACCCCTTCATAGCAAATCAGAATACAGTAGGCTGTTTGAACTGCTCCCCTTCTCCCTTGCCAAGACCTACTCCAATGCTGAAGCAGAACTGCTGGGCTATACACTCAGCTTGCACTTTCGCACCAAGGCGGCCGTAATTTTCATGAAAGTTTGCGTCGCTGCCTAGTCTTCTACATAGAATTTTTTAGTTGGCTTTTTTATTTATTTATTTTTTTTTTTTTCTCCTGCACTAGAACATTATTGCTGGCTTATCATCACTATTCACTAATTTTCCCTCTCGCTAGTTTACTCTGTTATCAGTTTTCCTTACAACCCTTCCCATTTTCCCTTTCTCGTACCTTCTCTTCACTTTCATCCCAAACATATTGTGACGTGCACTGGCACGAAGCACTTACTTGGTCTCTTATCATACAGTAATTTCAATTTTTTTTGTCTTAATTAATATTTTTTTTCTTTGTTGTTTATAACAAATTAAGTAGGCCAACTTAACCAGGTATAAGGATGTATACGGCGGGATCCAACCTATTAATTGGGGATGCTAATAGAGAAATTAACATTAAAAGTCTATTTAAAATTTAACTTTAAAGCAAGAGAAAAGTACTTAATTTTACATGTCAATTTTATCGGATTTATATCGTGTTTGGACTCATTTTAAAGCTAATTTAATTTCTAGCAACTTTTCTAAGTAAACTTTTATTATATTTTGCCTTGTTTTAATTTTTTTAAATTTCAAGTAGCCTCTTAGCTTGCTTCTACGGGAATAGGATTTATTTGGCAGGCTAGTAGTAGTTCTCTTGCTTGGAAGCACGTACAGAGAAGTGCTGGCTTTTAAAATTTCAAATAAGCTCGGAGCTAGCCAGTGCTTAGATAGATTTATCTGGCAGGCAGGTCAGAGCTCACTCGCTTGGAGGCACGAACAGGGACGTGCTGGAATGCGGGGACTCTGCAGGGCATTTCTCTATCAACGTGGGTGGTAGTGTCGTGTGCAACAACACTGAAAAGGTGGTGATCCGCGACAGATTGAGGACGCTGCACATCCCCAATTAATAAACTAATGAATATTTAGCTGGTAGTATGGAGTAAAATGCTTTGTAAATTTATCAGTATCTATGTTACATACAATTTTTAGGTTATAAACGTCAATTAACCAGCTTTTTAGGCAAGTTGGATCCTGATGTATCCCTCCGCCGCTCGGC
>PNEQ01104398.1:0-25300 GCA_003012365.1 Medauroidea extradentata
TATTTGAACGAATACTCATTTTACCACATCGGACAGCATCCAGTTAAAAATTTTTACGTTTTAATAGACAATCGGTTACGAGCGAGTGACTGCAACGTAAAATGTAAATATCAGCAAAGCAATGTGACCAACCCCAACTTTAAAATCTACCAAGCGGAAACATAACAGCAACTTAGTTACCGCTAAAACAAAAAAAAAAAAAAAATAGTGTATTTGGAAAACCGTTATTAATTAAAATTTAAATGTGACCTTTGACATTAAAATCTAATTTACGAAATGGCATTTTAATCCAAAAAAATCCGCAACAAAAATTTACGATAGCAGCCAGCGGAAGATGAATTTTCGACTACGCTCATATGAAACTGTACTAGCGCTCGAGCTTTATTTACCGCCACCGGTTGGCCAGCCATTTTGCTGTAAGTGCTGCGTACACACTCCGTATCTATGGAGAAAATACGTTACGTTTCTTGTTTACACACGTTTGTTGTTTTGACTGTAAGTTCTTCAGTAGCCGCCGTCGTGGACGGTTCTGTTTTTTGGATCCTGTGTCGGGAATTCGGCACATTCCGTGTTTGTGATGTCGTGGAAGTTTCTAGAGTTTGATAGTGTTTTCTGTTAATTGATATTGGTTCTAATTATTGACTCGTTTCGTGTATATTGATTGGAGTTATTGGCCGTGGGCGAAAGCCAGAGGCCACTTTTCACGTAAAAAAAAAAATTGTTTTGACTGCGCGCATGTAAAAAGAAAAATCACTGGACATTGAAGCATGACTTTCCTTAATTGTATTATTTATGTAGCGGTACTTCATCATGAAGGCAAGTTTCGTGTGCAAAAGTTGTAAAATCACGTCGTACCACTGCGTTTTTGCGTCTGTTTTAGGTTAGAAAAAATGTATCGGTTTATGTAATAATCGGTTGGAGACGAATACATCTGAGAATCTACAAGAATGGAATATCGGCAGATACCGATACTCAAACGAATACATCGGTACATCACTATTTGCTATGTTAGGTTGCATGCACTGCTGCTTGCTTTTTTAATATTGCGTGACCTCTGTCATGCCAGGAGTATTGGGCAGCATCCGCACCAATCTGTTACTTGTCGCTGAGTTGCTTTGTGGTCCCTAGTGAAGTACAGAAAAAAGGACGAGCACTGAGTTTTATTTATTGTTACCCTAACACATATTATTGCCATTGAAATACCAGTACTGTAACATGTTTTTAATTTAAAAAATTTTTCACACACAGAAATGACTGAACACAAACATTATTTTTAAAAAATTTTAAGTTTTCATTCAGAGGACACATATACCTAAATATTCGCTAAATCATGAACTTATTAGGACTCACCCGTTTTCATGACTCTATTCCTGGAAACCACAAAGCTTCTTAAATACCCATTAAAAATGCTATGTATCTTGTTTTACACTTGTTCCACCAGTTTTCACATTCAACACTTATCTCTCAGTAAGCATATCCCTACAGCCCTCAGTCATAACTTACAATTATTTCATTAAACAACTTAAGAAATCACTATAAAAACTGGTTCCTCAAATTTTGTTAAAATACACAAGACAAGCATGAATTGCAGTTCCAGTACTGTACAATGTTCACATACCTGGAGGGCCATGGAACAACACCCCCTTGGGAGGTTTAATGTGGAACTTGTCAAATATCTCACGATAGAGGATGGGAAACACAACCATCTCCTTGAGACAAAGGATATGGCTTTCCAGGCCTCCAACGTGCTTGAACAAGATATCCTTATCCAAGGTCATGGGGTCTACTCCTGCAAGCGATGGGGCCAGCTCATCGCCCGAGTGAGAGTGCCCAGCAGAGCTACAATTCACCGGCATGCACCTGCACCAACACATCAACATGCTCACTTTTGCTTAATACAAGCAACTAATTAGTGCCTCCAAATCTTGCATTTAACCTTAACACAGCAAATTATTTACATAAACAAATTAGCTAAGTGAACAATAAGCTTTCCAAGCTACAATGCAGTGCACAAAATGCTAACTATCACTCAACACACAAACCCATGTTTCATTATATATGCATCGCCACAAATAAAAAACTAGGTAAGCAGGTAAGGAGGCTTTACATCTCATCTACAACGAGGTCATTAGAGACAGTGACACACAGTCACAGGAACTGGGAGAGGAGTTGGCCATAGCCTTTGTTAACTCTTTAATTAATTGCAACATTCGACTGTAGTCGAATGTACAAAATATTGCTTAACTGTGACATTCGACTGTAGTCGAATGTACAAAATATTGCTTTACTGCGACGTTCGACTGTAGACAAATATACAAAATATTGCTTTACTGCGACGTTCGACTGTAGTCAAATATACAAAATATTGCTGTACTGCGACGTTCGACTGTAGTCGAATGTACAAAATATTGCTTTACTGCGACGTTCGACTGTAGTCGAATGTACAAAATATTGCTTTACTGCGACGTTCGACTGTAGTCGAATGTACAAAATATTGCTTTACTGCGACGTTCGACTGTAGTCAAATATACACAATATTGCTTAACTGCGGCATTCGACTTTAGTCGAACATCGAATTAAATGACTCTGTTAACACTATGTACCTGGTTTTCTCGCTTAAAATCAACCAAAAATAAACTATTTACAAAAAACAGATTTTTTTTTTAATTTTTTACATTTTTTTGGCATAGTTAAAATTTTTTATCCCGAAGAGAAAGAGTTAAGGAACCATCCCATCATCTGCGTGGGGCAATTTCAGGAAACCATAAAAAACCAAAATCAGGATAGCCGGAGCCAGGAATCAAACCCAGGTCATTAAGTTGCTGTCAGTGCTGCAGCTTAAGTACACATATACAATCAAATCAGCTTTCGGAAACACAAGAATTTACAATCAGGAAGACAACAAAATTAAAATACCTACCATGAGAGAACAGGGCAAACAGATTTGTTATACTACCACAATTTAGGTGATATGCGAGTGCTGTCAACTGACTTATCAGTACCAGTAATTAGCAGGAACGTAGGCTACATATGTCAAGAAAGTTAATGACACCGCTAAAGTTTCCTTATAAGAAAAACATAAGTAACGAGCAATATACCTGTTCCTGCTCTTGTTAGTCTTCTCAAAACGCTCATCAGTGGAGCTGGAAGATGACGACAGCTTCCTGTGTCGATGGCGGCGGACAGAATTGCACAGCACAGAACGAAGTATGCGCGATGATCTGCGAGGAGGGTCTGTGGAGAACAACGAATTCAATATGAAATATTCTTAGGTTATATGTAACAATTTGGCAGTACGAACTTAACTCTCAAAAGGTACAGTTACTTTTATTACAATACTTGTAGGCATTTTAATTAGAGATACCATCCTAATGGCATTTCGCACAACTTTTGTCTTGATGCAGTGAGGCATGGGTCCCACATAGTATTGGCGGGAAGCAGTTATGAGAGATACTGATACACTCCTCCCCCACTTATCCGACTCTGTTTTAACCGAACCCTCAGTTAACCAAACCGTTTTTCTCTGTGTTATAAATGTGAATACATGCCCATTAATATGTACAAACATGCAGTACTATTAGCGCGCGCAGCACGCAATTGCCGTGTGCACTTTGCCGGTCACGAAGTGAGCCGCGAGCGGCGCTGGCAACTGTATGGAGAGAGGGGGCGGGAGAAGGGTGGTAGCGGATGGGTAGACAGCGATTCTCCCCCTTCCCCACTCACAAACTCGGCCACACGGGGAAGTACCGGCTGTTTTCCAACCGGTATCTATCTTGCACGTGATATAAACAGTTGGTGTAACTCGCTCGTGGGATAATTTTGAACATTTGTTTGTATCGCGGCTCGCGATGTCTACAAAAAGAACAAATTTTTGTTCCGGTTCGAATGAGAAACGTAAAAAAGTTGTGTTGTATATTAAAGACAAAGTGGACATTTTAAAAAAACTGGATGCCGGTGCATTAGTTAAATCACTGTGTTTGCGTTACGAAATAGGCAGAACCACTGTGTACGACATAAAAAAACAAAAGAACAAACTTTGCAAGTTTTATGCCGATTGTCAATTAAGTAAAGCAATAGAAATTCATAAAACAATTCGATTAAGTAGAAGTGCAGAACTGGATAATGTTTAATGGAGCGAAGGTGTTGCTATTTCTGGTGCATTATTAATGGAACAAGCAAAACTGTTTCATGCTGAACTCAAGCTGCCATTCACGTGCGACTACTCCCATGGATGGTTGTATAGATTCCAGCAATGCCATGGCATTTCAGCTTTCAAGCTGAAAGGTGAATTGCTTTCTGTCGACACTGAAGCAGCAGAAAAGTTAGTCTGTGATTTCGCGAAATTAGTTTCTGAAGAAAAACTTTCTGCAGAGCAAATATATAACGCAGATGAAACGGCACTCTACTGGCATTGCATGCCGCGATCGAGCCTGTGCACAGCCGATGGACAGCACAGCGGAATGAAAGATTCTAAAGATCGCGTCACAGTGCTAGGGTGTTCAAATGCGGCAGGAACACACAAAGTTAAGTTGGTGGTTGTCGGCAAAAGTGCTCGTCCATGAGCACTTAAGGATATTAAGATCATACCCGTTGAATATAAAACCAGCAAAAAAGCCTGGATCACAGCAGACTTGATTAAAGAGTGGTTCAATAGCTTCATTCGGCAAGCTCGTAAACACTGCAACAATGTTGGTTTGGACCCAAAATGCAAGACTGTGCTCCTATTTGACAATTGTTCAGCACATCCCCCGGCAGAAACACTGGACAAAGAAATGTTTGTTGTCATTTTTCTACCACCTAACTGTACGCCATTGATTCAACCACAGGATCAAGGAATCTTGAGATCACTTAAGTGTCTGTATCGTAAGGAGTTTTTGTGGGTTTTTTTGTCCAGTCTAAATAGCGGGAAAACTGTAGCAGAAATCAGGAAAGCATATAATTTACGCGACGTGATTTGGGCACTCGCAAGAGCATGGGACAGCATTCCCAATTCAGTTCTACATAAGGCCTGATATAAATTGTGCCCAACCTTGGCAAACAGCAACGTGATAGAGGATGAAGAAGCCGAACTTGACGACTTCAAAGGGTTCGAGACAAAAACTCTGAACACATTGTTGCAGTACGCTAAGAGTGTCATCAATCCTGAGGTTAATGACTTAGGCCTCATTGAAGAAAATGTTTTAGAGTGGCTTCATGTTGACATTGATGTTCCTGTTGTTCATCATTTTACCGACCAGGAAATTATTGAATCGGTAAGAGGCGCTGAAAATACTGAAGACAGCAGTGAAGATGAAAAACCGCCCGTGAAAATTTCGCAGGAAAAGTGACTAGAATATGTGGAAGGTTTAATAGCCGGCACGCAGCAGAGCAAGTTATTTCACGGAACATCAAATCATGTCTTTGTACGTGATACAAAAGCAGTTGATAAGTGAGAAGGCGAAATTAAAACAACTACGCCTGACAGACATGTTTACAAAACTTCCCGACTCTACGACGACGCGCACTGAAGAGAATGATACGACAGCCAGCACAAACGGTACACAGGAACTCCGACTTCAGTGACAGTGATTAATTCTGGTTAACAGGCATCGTCTCTTTTTTTTCCTTTGCGTGTTTTACATTCCATTTCCTGCAATGTAAAATCATAATTTATTTTGTGTTGTGTTGTTAGGGTAACTATGTACATATGTGCACATCTAAACACAGTAGATTATAAAACGTACGTCATGTTAGTTACAGTGCTTTTCACTTAAAGGATGATATTAAGGATGGTGGTAACATATCGTGAGCGACGAGGCAGTCGCACGCAGTCGCATCTGTTCAGTGTCAGTGACCGACATTTCAAGGGCGGCTAGGCGAGAGAGGGACAAAGCAAGACGGGGAAGCTTGATCAGCTGGCTGCGGAGCGTCGGCCGGGTGGGAAGTAGCTTTGCCAGATGACTTTAGCACAGAGTTACGCCGAGATTCTTCGGTACGTTTAAATATTGTACTTCTTTTAATTTTTCAGTATTATGTACACAAAGTGTAAAATAAAATTCAAGAACAGTTTGTGTATATATGTTCACCATGTTTCTTATAGTAGGCCTACATGTGTTGCTTTATTACAAACACACCTAATTTGTTTATATAAAAAAAAATGTCTGTTTTATCCGAAAAATTCATAAAACTGAACCAGTTCGTCCCCTGACTAGTTCAGATAAGCGAGGGAGCAGTGTACATGGTTACTGTACAGCTTAACACAATGTAAGCAGTGTTTAAACATGATCCCGAATATTTTTGACGGATAATGGAGTGTTTTCATCCAACCACTCAGTCATTATTCAGGAGTAGTGGTGCGATGAAGTGTGTTCCTGTAGATACAGGTCAATGCTGTAGGTGTGGATATAGATCTAGGAGGTTCACTACAAAGTGATCATTTTTTAAAGCGATGCCTAATTTCTATTATATATCAGCCAGTAAGTATTTTTCCCTGTTTGTAAATACTACAGTATAAAAATTGTCACATGCTTTTATTTACGTAGGCCTACTCAATGTTTCCATCTACACTCCACTACTCAAATATAAGCAATTAACAGCTATCACTAGAGACAGGAAATTTCGCAAAAAGATTTCTGCACCACTTTGTTTCATTGTCTTATGTGTGCACCTGCATGGCATCTCTGCTGTATGGTCAGTGATTGGATGCCCTAACACCCAGCGTGTGGAGGTAAAACCCGCAAATCAGACGTGATGTGTGGCAGTTATCAGTGTACTGATCGGCTCAGTCAAATGAATAACTACACTGCACAAAATTGCTCTGTCAATAGCCATGAAGTTGAGAGCTGCAGGTGTGCACGTAAGGCACTGAAACAAAGTGGGGCAAAAATCGTTTCACCAAAAATTCCCATCCCTAGCTATCACTACTACATAGAAAGTTTTTTATAAAAGTCTGCAAGTTAACTATGCTTTCATAGCTACTTATAATTATTTGATTAAAAATATATTGCTGCCAATAGTAATACCGTAAGACTAAATAAGGTGAGCAAAGAGATTTGGTCAACACTTAACATTGAGGTCTTTAGCGCCGGTGGAGGGTGAACATGATGTGCATATGAAGCGGCACCAGAATTTACAGGCAGGGGAAACGGGAGATCCCAGAGAAAACTCGCCAACCAGCGGCATCGTCTGGCACGATTCCCACGTGCGAAAATCCGGGGACTGACCCCCGCCGGGAATTGAACCCGGCTTGCCTTGGTGGGAGGTGAAAACTAAATACAAGACGTGCTGTAAACAGTGAAATCTTGCTACACTTGCATGGACAAAACAACTATTATTAGCACAGAATCGCTCAGAGCTTTAGTATTTGCCTTCATACTGCAATTTTTATGATTGTACTGGACAACATACTTGACCAGATCTCTCTGCAAATGGATATATATATAAATTGCAATATCCTTTCTCTTATTCTGTCGCATGTTTAATTACAGTTGTTAGAAACCTAAATTAGTTGCTACAAAATGTTTATATAATTTACAGAATAAAAATACATATGTTGATTTCAATAGGATAGTAATTCAGGATTGTAGAACTTACATTAGAAAATATACAGGATTATGTTATGCAACTTACTATCAACTGTAAAAGGACTGAAGGAACTATTGTTATAAGAATCCCTCGCCTGGCACATGGACGGTGGTGCAGTTTGTCACGTGTTATCCTTTTTTCATGTCAAACCACTTAACTTATTCATATTACTTTTATCTACGAAAAGAACACACACTTGAAACTATACTTCTATGTTTCTTAATATTCAGCACACATGATAGAACGATGATTTTTAGGACTCTCAAAAGTGTTAAAAAAAAAAGGTTGTTTATACTGCTGTAACTCTGAAAATACCGCCTGAATTCTAAAGTGCAAAACGAGAGGACTTTACTTCCAACTATACAAAAATAAAATTTTCGAGTCATCGCTTAAATTAACATAGCAAAAATAATATTATTAAAACCTTGCACGTTAGTTTGGCATTGATACACTCTCTCGGCTTCTGTATACCTAACAGGCACTTTGAATAATAGGTATTACATAAATTTTCAAAACACAAGCAACCGAGGGTGTAACCACGTCACTATAGACAAAATCTGCTACCTGATAATTTACTTTATTTGCATGCTGGTAAACAGTGACATGAGAACGGTTACTTATTATTTAATTTCCATAACTCAGAGGATATTTGTATTAAAGAGAAGAAATAAAACAGATTCAAGTGCCAGAAATAAATCTGAATATTCGTTTGCACAATTAAGTTCACACATAAAATTTACATTAGTTCAGAAATAGTTACTTTTATAGAAACGGGGCCCCTTACAAACAAACTTTAACAGAATAGTGAGAAATAGACAATAATATAATTACATTAGGTTACTGTTTTTTTTCTTAGTGAATCACGATTCCGTGTTGCATGTCGAAGACGAAGAATAAAGAGATTAAGACGCATTACCGTAGGTTGCAGCATTCTCAGAGCAGAATACTCTAATAAAGAAAGTCCATGAGGCATCTACTTAACGCCACGCTGCGGAAGTGGTACAAAGGCAAAAAAACGCGGAAAAAATTAGTTATTGCTCGTGACTAATAAAAAGGGACTGCACTCTCCAGGCGGTAACACTTACCAAAGATGAGGGTGAAGAAAAGCTACGTAGGTAGCATCTTGAAGCTAGTAGATGTAGATTGTAAAAATTGCTTACTACAAGTTCCAAAAATGGAAACTACGCCGCTACTTCTACAAAAAGAATAAGAAAAGCTAGTGTAGCCCACGAGTGACTACATCCTGAACGTACAAATGTCAGTGTTACACACGTAAACGAGTAGAAGTACTCTCGTCCAGAAACACGTCTGCCGCACACAAGGTGGTAACTTATAATGGCATTAAAGCGAAGCTTCGGGAGACCGCGTACCGGTACAGGAGATTAAAAAACTCTCAAGAGACGGCACGCGAGTGTCGAAACGGCCAAGTCGGCCTACAATACTGGACACAGTACAGATTAAACTGGTTACAACTGACTGTACAAGCACAGTACCAAGCACTTTCTGACTAACAGAACGGGGTGGGGGAGGTACAAGGTACAGTGTTGGCGTCCCTGTGAGAGTGGAATTGCTGCATGAACAGCAGAAGTTAATCTTACATGCAACGTGAAATAAAACTCTGGGATCGCGAAGCTAGAAGTGAGAGCTCTGGTCAAGGCAAGGAAGCCACTGACTAGGCAAGTCCGTATGCATGTATGGCCGGAATAATAAAGAAAATAAATTTTTAAAAATCCCCAAAAAAGTAACAAACACTTTATATGGTCATAAAATGAGAAAACAAGTAGCAGTGATAAACTTGTTCTGCCTTAACGTACGATTGAATGATTATTAAATGAAAGCATTAAGTTAAAAAAAATAGTAAATTTTGTAAAAATTGAAGATTGAAGACAGCACAGCAAGACGTGAATAGAGGTGACATGCTTCCCAACGAGCGTGAAACTCTGGCTCTTATAGCTCCACTGTTCCCTTGAATTGTACACAATGACAGGAAGTGATATTTTTCAGAGTTAGATTTCCTAAGTGCCAGCAGGTCCATGACACAGAATAAATTAGTAGTAACAGAAGCGACAAGACATAATATTTATCGTACTAGTTGTCTCTTTGGATTGTCATGGTGTTGGAGTTAGCAGAAGTTTGATTAGGCTGAAGTTTAGTAGGACCTATTTCATAATCTGTGAGGAAATCAACACTTAAATAACGTCACATTTACCTTTCATAAATACAGTACCATGTAATTGAGATGTAGAAAGATTACAGCATTTCTTGAAGTATAAGCAGTTGTATAAAACCAATGTCTCAATTTCCATACAGCTTTGTTTACTTTCCTGTATGCCCTGAGAACTGGTATAATAAAAATAATTAAAAAGCTCCATCCGGTAGCTTCTAATAGAGTTCGTTATTATTGGATGTTGAGCCTCGAATAGTCATGTTTACCATTTATAAATATGTAATTAATATACTAAGTAATTATGGTGTCTCAAGCATTACAAGTGGTTAGGTATATAGAGTACATGCCATAATGCCTAACATCATAGTGCCTAAAACGAACTAGCTCTGGTGCAACGCCTAACAGCATAGTGCCTAAGGGTACAATACCTAAAATTTTAGTTCCTGACTAGCATGTTCTGTTACAGTTAAATTTCTCTCGTAGAGAGACAAATTCACCAACAAAATGTTTACCTTGGAGAATGGTTTTGTCTGATGGTTACACTTTCGTGGCACGAGAGCACTGTTCTCCTACCACTAAGAGTAGAAGCTGATGCAAAGTCATAATTCTGTCCGCAAACTTGTCCATCTTTTATGTTAGTTTATTAAATGGCATAATAAAGAACAATTTCAAAAGCTGGACACTGCTTACGTAACCTCTTTCAAATGTTTGCGCCCCTATCTAACCACATTTAAAAAATGCCAAGGATGAAAACAAATTCCTTACCTAATTCCCTGAATTCTAAAAGAACCCAAGGCTATTTGTTCACCTTACTTCTTTTCCAACTAGTAGCTACATTACTAGTGTGTCAGTTGTTACACCAGTTCTACCAACTACTGATAAATGTTACTGGGCATACTTTCCTGTCTACACACACTTACCTCCACTACCTTGTTTATGCATAGCTCGCTTCTGAGATAAGTTGGGTTTGAGCGCTAAATTTGGTAACCATTCCACACTTAGCCAACCAACATATAATAAGACAAATAACTCATAATAAAAATAAGTTTTTGTACAAGAAGTTTCAATCTCAAATCCTGAATAAATACAGATCTGCGTGGCATCTTAGAAACTATACTCGGTCTAGAATTAATAAAATTTAGTTTCAGGGACATTATATTAACGTGGATAAATATAGATTTTTTATTCCAAATGCAGTAGTACTGCGATGCGGCATAATTTTTGGCAAGAAGAGTTTGCTCCTTGGCTTACATATTCTGCATGGCGTTTTAATATCACTAACATTAGTGTAATACATAAAAGTAAACCCTCGTTTATTTTTTTTACTTGTTTGTATTACCCAAATGTTGTAAATAATTGTTACAGTCTCACCTTTACTGTATTCAAAGGTATTACACTGCCAGCCATTTTACATTATTTCTAAGCATAGAATAAATATTATTTGGTGGCTTATCAAGATTTGTAAACGCTGTAAAGACTTACCAGAAGGATCGTTAAAACTGAATAATTATTGTATGGGTTCACAAAGAAAGAAAAGGTTGGAAACGGCCGATAGGTTACTAACTACAAAACCACATAGAAGGGATGTAGAAGTACTTACAGAAACAGTACTTGCAAGTCTGAGAATACAAAACAAGGACGGACAACACATTTTTGCACGGTTATACGAAATAAAATGTACTCTTATACGCAGCTCAACGGATGTGCAAGCATTTCTTTTAAAATTCTTAACCTTATATGATAAAATACCAGCTAAACTATGTAAAACATAACAGTGTATATTTGTCCAATGTTAAAGAAAAATTAGCTTTTTATTCAGGACATGAGTAAGGCAATAAAGGACTGTTTCTTAAGTTCTAGCTGATAAATTAAAGAGTTTAGGACTAACCCTGACATTTGAATGTAGGTCTACTTTTTTGTGTGTACGTATTAATATCTAAAAAATTTCAATTTAAAAATAGGAACGGGAGATCCCAGAGAAAACCTGTCCGTCACAATTAACACATGCAAAAATCCAGGGACCAACCACACTGGGAATCGAACCCATATTGCCTTAGAGCGAGACAAATTATATGCCCATTCAGCCACTGCGACCCCATGTGACCTAGAAGTTGACGCTATAACCGCGGAGTCAATGTGGTGACATCATGCAACTAATATTGGTACTGTTTTCTCTCTTTTGCCACAGCGACTCCATGCAACACCTGTTAGTACCAGTAATGTTTTTCACTATACTGGCACCAGGGGCTTTCCTCATCACTTTATCGCTGTTAGTTGGGCCTCTTGCACCAGCTTTTATAAGTGTATATCCATTCCGGCTCACAATATAATAACTATAAAAGGACAAGCTTTTAATTTAAAATTGAAATCACGCTGTAAATTATGTATGTTATTTTGCCTTCCGGCAGAGTGCCTTCCAGCGCAGTGCCCAACAGCACAACACCTAATGGCGTGATGCCTAAAAAGTGACTTAGGCACTACACCGGTCTTCCGTTATATAACCCAATTATTCGAATCCACATAGCACTGTTTACCGTATTTGCCGGCATATAAGACGACAATTTTTACATATTTTTGGCCCTCGAAAATCGCTACTCGTCTTATATGAGGATGCAAAAATTTTTGGTAGCCAAAAATCGTTTGAAAGCTAAGCTGTAAGCTGTGGAGTTGTATGATGTTTCAAGGAATTGCATATTTTATCACAAACGAAAACGAGTGCCCCGTTTATTTTAATTAAATTTACGGTACAAAATTTTGATGAGCGTCATTGATAATAAATGTCACTTCCTCGCAGCGAAGCGACGATCGATGCGAGCACGTGCCGAGATACTTTGTCTCGCCAGCCTACAACTCTCGGGCGGAGAAAACGAGATCTAGGTCCGCATGCTTTCATCCTTTGTCTCGCAAGCACAAGACACTCGGGCGGAAAAAAACGAGGATCTAGAGACCGTACCACACATTCATGTGTCAACCGTCTAGTGCTAGGCTGGCGGACAACAGCGCACAGGAATGTGATGACCTTGCAAGCAGCTGTTGTTGCCCGGCGTTGCCATGTAGTGCGCGGCGTGCCTGTCCGGCATTGCCAAGTCGCGCACACCTGCCGGCAAATGGAGATAATCGCCGGCCGCTTTGCATTTCCTTGGCTCTTGGGCGTGCGGAGGGCAGAAGTAGCCAATGTTATTAGTTTATGTGTCTATTATGATGATTAAATGCCGGTAATAAATGCATTGAAAATATATAAACTAAGTTTTTAATGTTTCAGGCAAAGGAAAAAAATATTTTTCTGTCAAGAATTTCAAAAGTAGTAATTTACTTTTTTTCAAGATTTTGTACTTTCAGAACCATGACTCGTCTTATATGCGGGGTCGTCCTATATGCCGACAAATACGGTATATTCATGTATGCACCGAAAGCTGGTAGGATAACAACTTGTCCCTTCTGTTGCTACTTATTTATTCTGTGTCCATGGTGAGTCCACAGCAAAAGAATATAGGTAACCACTGTGCCGTATCAAATACGACACGACTTAAATAATATATATATTAAATTTTTTTATTAATTTTTCCTAAATTCAGGTTAGTTAATTTTTTTAGTGTTATTAACTTGTTTAATATTATATTAACAATAACAGGTGTTATTGAGTAATTTAAATTTATTAATGATATTTCAGAATGTTCACTTTCAATTACAGCTATTATTTCTTGTTACAATAGTTTGAGCCGACCCTAGTCTCACTACAGCGTTTATTTTTTAGCAGGACAGTAGCTGATGAGCTTTACAGTTCTCTGTCAGTTGTTCTGTCGTACCTCCGTCTTAATGCCACGTGGTGCTGCCGTTGTGTGTGATTTTGGTGCAGTTTAGCGATTCTGATCACGTGATTGTTGCATGCTACTGTGCTTCAATGCACACTTTGCATATGTTGGTACTGTTGCCAACTATTTTTGATGCTCTTATGTTCAACGTTTCTGCAGCTTCTTCTGTTGCATTTTTTAATACTTTGCAGTCAACCACCAGGCTGTCAAGATGAGTATTTGGTGTTCCTGCCTTTTTGACAGATCTTGGTACTTTAGTTGCCATAATTTACTTTATATAATGTAGCAACATTTATATTTTGATGTAATAAAAATGTAGTGCTACGCAAGTTTTTTTTTAATTCTTAAAATGTGGTTGTTTCATCTGAATTTCAACAAGCGATTCTCTTCTCCCTCGTCTGGTAAGTAATTTTCTTAGAGGTTTTATTCTCTATTTAAATTTTATCTTTTTTCCTTACTTACTTCCTTACTTCCTTACTTACTTCCTTCCTTCCTTACTTCCTTCCTTACTTCCTTCCTTACTTCCTTCCTGTGTAGTAAGGGTTCACGCCCCGGCCGATTCTCGTCTTCCCCTATTCGCGTGAAGGCCTATTCATGAGCTGACCTGTAGTCTCAACTACAGATGTCCAGTCATTCTGGACTATTTTGTGGCCTTTTCTTCACATTTTCGTCTTCTTTGTCTCGCCACTGTAACTAGGAAATAAGAAGCCATCCCAGCGTGCTGTACCTTCTACTACGGGACTTCGAACAGACAAGCAGCAGTTAAATTTGTATTGTATTTTAATCTATAAATTAACAGCTGTCACACTTACCTTTTTTAATGTAATATTTTGTGCGTTTTTAAAAATTAATTTGAATTTGATAACAATTTAAAATTTTATAAGGCCTAACGGATGCATCCAATTTACATGTAATTTTGTTTTTGTTAATTTATTAATTATTAATAAATGATAATAACTTTTTGTGAATTTTATTTAAAAAGAAAATATTTAATATTACAGTAAAAATTAAATAATCATTTTGAGCAACCACAAATTTCAGAGTTCTCATTTAATACATTTTCCTCTGTCCTATATTGTTTATCATGGCGAGAGAGCCTTATATTATTTAAATAATTAATTTTCTTTGCCCGTTTTGTATGGTAGCCCAGCATTTATTTAATAGTGCATTGCGTCCACTTTATGTTTGTTTAAAACAGCTTCCTCCGGTTTTGTGTTTGTTAATGTGCCACCTTCTGTTCTCTTCTATGTTTTTCTTGGTGAGCATTTTTTTGTGTTTATTTGCCAGGGACTGTTGTTTTGCTTTATGATCAATCGCTTCTTAAAAATAATTCATTAACCTACCATACACACATGGCGCAAACTGGTAGCAGAGCATGGTTAGCAAATTTAAACCACGAGACTCATTTTGTGTGGTTTGCTCTTTCAGTTAATTTTTTGTTGTTTGATTGTGCAATTCTTAATAATTTAAAAGTATCATGTGATGCTTTTACTATTCATTATATTACTAACCGTTGTATAATAATGATAAACAACATGACATTTGTATATTTTGTGTACATAAGCATGACAGCACTTAAAAATGTTAAGTATTAAGTTCTAAGTTAAAGTTTTGTGTTTGTTTATATGTGTAGTTCTCACGGCCTACTTTAGCCTTTCGTTTGACCTTCAAATCAGGTGACGACGTGACGTGTAGTGTGACAGTGCACATTGATATTTGGATGTCGTAATTTATTTCCATTCATATTGAAAGTTTGTGGATTTTTTTATTTTTATTCAATTGTTTTATTGCTAATATCTTGATTGATAGGAGTTACTCTTCTTTGCTGTGTTTAATGTGTTATTTAGAATCATGTTTTGCAGTAGTATATTTCAATACTTCTTAAATAATCTACCCGACAACTTAATTTCTTTCTTGTTTGTTGTAATTTAATATAATATGTTTGACACTGTCACGTCTGGATTCCATTTTAAATATTTCTGAAAAGAATATTAGTTTATTTCTTTCCATTAACATGGATGTAACTGACGTTTCTGCCGCTAGATGGTGTACTTAGCATTTTGTGTCACGGTCATATATCTTCTGTCGTTTTCACGGCCGCCATGTTGTGGTCGCAAAGTAGCCAACTTCATGTACACTTGTTTCAATTTGGCAGCATTGCTTGTTTACTTTTTACGTTCAATTTAGTTTAGCTGTTTAATATTTTATATAATGTATTCGGTATTTAACTTTATTAAAATTTGTGTGATTAAATTATATTTGTGTGTGTTTACATATGTTCAGGCAACATTTTATTTACTGTATTTCTGTTTTACGACTCGTGACTCTTTTGCATCTTACGTAACAGTTTATTTACTAATATTTTGATAGTTTTTATACTGTGTGTCGTATTTGGATATGTGCACACATTCTTCTGTTTCATATTTGATTACAGTACGCCGTATTGGGCTGTTTCTCTCGGGTATTTTATATTTATTTCTATTACTTGATTCGTACTGCAGTGCATTACGATTTCTTTGTGCAGATTTTCACGGTTTGTGTTAGTGCATTCTACCCTATTTGAGATTTATTCCGTTTACATTTAAATCCCGCTTTGCTGGTTGTGTGTTAAAACTCTTGTGTTTATTTGATTTAAGGATTATTTTGTGTTCGGTGCAGTGACTAATCTAGTGTGTTTATATTTTCATCTGTGCACATTCATATTTTCCTTCTCAAAGTTTTGTGTTGGTAAATTAGAATTTTATTTTGAGCCTTCTATTAGGCCCAACTACTTATACGTTTCAGAACTCATTCATGGTTTTTAAAAAATTTTACAATTTTCAACTGTTTGTTGAATTTGGTACTACATTCAATGCACAATATTTCTTATTTGATTATATTTTTAATATTTCAGTGTTTTATGTTACATAACATATTTTAATCCTATTTGTCTATTGTTTGTTTTGTTGTCTGTTTAGAGTCACTTGAATTTCATTCATAGTTTTGATCTTGCTTAATTTTCTATTGTCTTCTGTTCTAACATTAAATGTGATGGTTTAATTTGATTCATTATTCCAGGTTTTCTTTCAAAAGCATAGATACTTGTTGTTTTGTTTTTGTTGACAGTTCTGGTGCTTCATGGTGCTTCGTGGGGGGATTGGTTGGTTACACTGATCTACCTGGAGTAGCTGCTTTTTCCCCAGTGTGAACCCTGCAGTGATACACCATTCCAGCTACTTCTAGTGGTATTGGTGTAGCTGGATTCCTGCTCGGTTTCTGCTACGTAGTACCAGGGTTTGTCGTCTCTTTAAGGTAGTGTCTTATCCTATTTTTCTTGATAATTTTGACAAAATTTTAGTATCATATTTTGTTCTTTGACACAATTAGTTTATTTACTGTTGTTTTAAAAGTAATATTTCTTTACACATATTTAATGTACATTTTATATACACAGTTAAAACAAAACTTAATTAATTATTTGCAATACAATTAAACTTTATTTTCCATTTTTATGAGTAATCTCCAGTAACTTTAATTTTTTTTTAATGAGGAAAAATTTATTAATAACACATTTTCTTAACTTGCGTTAAAATTTTAGCAATTTCATTTTATTTTTTTTGTCTTTTCTTGTTTTTGGGTTTTGGCTTCACGTTTTTGTACTTCGGTACTCGTGTTTCCACATGTGTTGTGAGCACGTTTTGTGTGGCTGTGAAATGGGACATAGTAACTTCATGTTGTCTTCTCCTTGAGACATGATAAGACATTGCGGTAGTTTTGGTCTTTTCAAAAAATGTTATTGCTGGTCACATTTTTTCTGTCTCTGTTCTTAACTTTCTTGTGTGGTTCACTTTTGGAATGTCTTTGGTACGAGACTTGGTCGTCTCACTTAGCGACCATACTTTGTGGCAACTTAACCTCTTTGTTGATTGTTAATTTTATATTTGCAGTTTCTTTTGGTCTTGTTGGTTTCCAGTAAATTTTGGTTGTCTTGTTTTGTGGGTTTTCAGTTCTCTTCAGTGTGGAACTTATCTGGTGGTGTTGCTCTTTGTTGTTGGTGGATTGATCACCTGTCAGCAGCACTGAACACACACTTTAGGCTAGCCTAGCTAGTGACAGTCAGGACTTTTTGCTGGACTTTTGCCAGTTTTGTTGGGTTTTGTCCTTCTGTTTTGTGTCTTTTGTTTGGAGTTGTGTGTTTGTGGGTCTGCAGTGCCTCTTCACATGTTTTGTTTGCCTCTAGTAGGTTTGCTCCTGGACACTTTGACATTGCCTTCTTTAGATGTGTACGCTACCGAAAAAACTGCGGTACTAGGTTTAAGTTTCTGTATATATATTAGTTTGTAATTTTGTTTGAAGGAGTCATGATTTGGGCATTCTGTTTCCCTTCACGTATTATTTCTCCTTTCATTTTCTTTGTTTGAGGTTGTGGGAAGTTGCTTGGCACCCAGTTTGACCATTTGTGGATTTTTGTTGTCCTGGGTACCTGTTACCTCCACTCTGTCTTTGTGTTGTTTTCTACACTTTCTAACTACTGTTTAAATTTTAGTAAATTTAAAGATCTTGCTATTTCTTCTTTGCTTGATTCATATAATATTTTGATATTTCTTATCAGTGTTGAATTTAATCATAAAACACTTAATAATTTCATTCATACTGGTGTTTATTTATTATTATCAGTAATATATTTTATGTCTACGTGTTTAGTTTTGACGTTCTTTTGTTTTCCTTACTAAAAATCTATCTCTTTTATTTTTGTCGACGCTAACGTCTCTTTTCAGGGCAGAAGTGTGTGACGTATCAAATATGACAAGACTTAAATAATATATATAAATTTTTCTAAATTTATTTTTCTTAAACTCAGGGTAGTTAATTTTTTTGTGTTATTGACTTGTTTAATATTTTATTAACAATAATAGGTGTTACTGAGTAATTTAAATGTATTAATGATATTTCAGAATGTTCACTTTCAAATACAGCTATTATTTCTTGTTACGTTAGTTCGAGCCGACCCTAGTCTCACTACAATGTATTTTTTAGCATGACAGTAGCTGATGAGCTTTACATTCCTCCGTCAATTGTTGTCGTACCTCCGTCTTCATGCCACGTGGTGCTGCCGTTGCAGTGCGTGATTTCTGTATTTCACCGCGTGATTTCGATGCAGTTTAGCTATTCTGATCGCGTGATTGTTGCATGCTACTGTGCTTCAATGCACACGTTGCATATGTTGGTACCGTTGCTAACTATTTTCGATGCTCTCTTGTTCAAAGTTTCTGTTGCATTTCTTAAGACTTTGCAGTCAACCACCAGGCTGTCAAGATGAGTGTGTTTGGTGTTCCTGCCTTTTTGGCAGATTTCGGCCCTTTAGTTGCCATAATTTACTTTATATAATGTAGCAACATTTATATTTTGATGTAGTAAAACTGTATTTTTTAATTCTTAAATTGTTGTTGTTTCGTCTGAAATTCATCAAGTGATTCTCTTCACCCTCGTCTGGTGAGTAATTTTCCTACAAGAAGTTTTATGCTCTATTTTAATTTCATCTTCTTTAATTTTTTTGATAATTTTTGTGTAGTGAGGGTGTACATCCCTGCCGATTCTCGTCTTCCCCTATTCGCGCGATGGCCTATTCACGAGCAACCTGTAGTCTCAACTACAGATGTCCAGTCATTCTGGACTATTTTGGGGCCTTTTCTTCTTCTTTGTCTCGCCACTGTAACTAGGAAATATGAAGCCATCCCAGCGTGCCGTACCCTTCTACTACGGGACTTCGAACAGATAAGCCGCAACTAAATTTGTATTGTATTTTAATCTATAAATTAACAGCTGTCACACTTACCTTTTTTAAAGTAATATTTTGTAAGTTTTTAATAATTAATTTGAATTTGATAACAATTTAAAATTTAAAAGGCCTAACGGATTCATCTAATTTACATGTAATTTTGTTTTTGTTAATTTATTAAGACATTGATTCGGACGTATGTTATTTATTTAGCCTATAGAATAGGCATTTATTGTTTCGAAAATGTTAATGTGAATTTAAGAAAAATAATAATTGTATAATCAATTCACTATTTTCATTTAACTGTGCCTGCAAGATTTCAGCTTTTAATATTTTCAGTACAATTGCAGTACTAATGGACTTATTCATTGATGTTAATAAATTTTTGTGAATTTTATTTAAAAAGAAAAATATTTAATATTACAGTAAAAATTAAATAATCATTTTGAGCAACCACAAATTTCAGAGTTCTCATTTAATTGTTTTTTTCTCTGGTGTATATTGTTTATCATGATGAGAGAGCCTTATATTACTATTTAAATAATTAATTTTCTTTGCCAGTTGCTTATGGTGGCCCAGCTTTTATTTAATCGTGCATTGCTTCCACTTTATATTTGTTTACAACAGTTTCCTCTGGTTTTGTGTGTTTGTTAATGTGCCACTTTCTGTTCTCCTCTATCTTTTTTTGGTGAACATTTTTTTGTGTTTATTTGCCAGGGACTGTTGTTCTGCTTTATGATCAAAGGTTACTTAAAAATAATTTATTAATCTACCATACGCACACGGCGCACCACCAACCTTAACTGTACCCTACTGTAACTAGAGAGCTACTGAATTGTGTGCCTGCACTTGTATCCCGAACCACTGTCGCTCATTAGAATGTACCAGTGTGTACCTTGGCTCGTCCAGTTCAACCTCATCATACATTGAAGGTAAAATAATTGTTCCAACATACATGATTTAGCATTGTGAATTGTACTACTGTAGTTTCGCTACGCATAGCATGAAGGTGCCAAATGGTAAGGCTGCTCATAGGCCATTGCAGTCCAGCACAGGATTTGGCAAATTGTCTTCAGCATTGTGGCTTGTTGATTTACAATTACCAACAAAACTAGCACACAGAATTTTTGATGTGTACTGTTTTCCCAGACTGCATAATGGTAGTTACTACGTTCCAACATTAACATGGAAATGGCTAAACAAGATCACATGTTCCGTGAATATGATCCGCTTAAAAAAAAGGTCTTTTTTCCAAAGTTGTACTTGGAAATGTACGTACTATGATTAATATGCATAAAGACTTTGTTTAATGTAAATTTAATAGTTCTGCCTTGTACTAACTTAAAATTATGGAATTTCATCATAAAATATTAATTGACATACTACAATTTCCACATTTTTTCCATTTCACTATCTTTGTACAGCTATCCTTAGACATTTTTAGCAAAATTTAAATGAAAAAAAAATGTTTTGGATAAAATTGTACGGATAATACGCTTGTGTTCAATGTGCATGTTGTATTAAATAGATGTGAAATAATGCACAGTAAAAAAATATATTACTACAGTAGAACCTTGTTATAAAGTTTTTGAAGGGATCCAAAAATTTCTACTTTATAAATAAGAAAGCATTATTATAGGATAAGTGCCTATTGTGAAACAGTTTTAAGGACTAAATGAAAGTTACCTTATAACTAAGAAAACATTATAGGCAAGAACATTACAATAGGGTTCTATAGTACAGTAATCTCTCTTCTTAACGACTCTCAAGGGACTTAAAAAAAATTGTCCTTAAATTGAAGGCGTTTTTAAGCTGAATGATAAAAGTATGTTGAAGCTTTAGATGGGACCAAAAAATATAGTTGTTAAAGTGAAAGAATCATTAAACTGGAAGACATTAAACTGAGAGAGCACTGTATTTCAGAATATGATACCCATTATTTCAGGACAACTGATGTTCTGGTGATCAAAGCAACTTTCTTTTACAGAAATAAATTATGTTGTTGTAAATGTGACATGATTTTAAACACACACTTATAAAATTATAACAAAAAACTTATAAGAAAACTTCTCTGTAATACCACATTTCATCACAGCCCTTCATACTTATTTTGAGGAGTAATAAAAGTCAAATAAATCAAATCCTTATACTGCTCTACGTATTTATTTTGAAAAAATAAACACTTTGACAAAGAAAGTACACATTCTACAAGCAGACACATGCACAACGAAGTACATCATACCACAAGCAATGACTGGGGTGGTGCCATTTCTCAAATGCTTAAAGTGTAACATTTAACTACAGATACACAAATATACCGCAGTACCCAACAAATATCACGTGAAAAGTGTACTTTTCACAGACCAGTGTATTAGGATCAAATGTACATACATAATGGTTCCATGAAGAATGATGTACATCTGCCTAACAATATTTACTAGCTGAGTAGACAGAACCATGAAGAGACCCATTTTTCCTACTTGCAAGCCATTGAGAAGCTTACATACTGGATGTAATTTTAAACCTTTAAGGTACACAGAAAGACAAACAATATTTGGGTAGACTGCCACGCTCAATGAGATCCCTCCTCTGTTCGCAGTGCACTAAACTGACATGCAATGTTTTCACAGTACCGTACATAATATTTTTTCCTGTAAGACTAAGCAATGACCCTACAGTTTTATTATGTGGATAGTATGTAGAAGTCCAACATGTGATTCTACTTCTGTTTTTTATGAATCCAGGTAATATTTTTAGACTTGCAAAAGTCTTATAAAAAAAATAATAAAATTTAAACACTTTTAAGGGCCCCAAAATCATGAATTTTATAACTGTGCTGAATTTCTTTAATTACAGAGGCACAGTTTCAAGCACGTGTTCTACTCATAGATAAATGTAATGGGATAAAATTTACTGGTTTGAAATTAAAAATCATAGACATGACAAGCTAAAACACCAGTTATGCACAAGGTACATGTCAGGACTTTTAAACTAGTGCACAGGTTTTCTCCACTGTACTGGTTTTACTGAGAAACTAAGAAATAATTGTGAGAGTAAATGTAAGTTCTTTGTCTCATGCACATAGATGCTACCCATTTCAAAAGCTCTGAAGAATATAATAATCATTCCACATCTTTGATTTTAGAAGCGCACAATATTTTCAGCACAGGACAAAAGACAACAATTGAAAAACTAATGTCTAAAATAAACACAAAACTAACAAAAGAGAGAGGAAGGAGGGAAAACAAAAATCATGCATGCCAACGTACAGCCAAGTAGCTTGTAGATAATGCACCAAAACATAATGGTTGCAGGCAGTATGTATAAGTTCTGCCATAGCTAGCAGAACAGAATCATGTAATTTATGCAAAACACTAAAACTACTTGAGTACTACTGCCCATATTTCACATGCTGCAAACGTCACAGACCAAAACCTGATTTTACATCATCATGAACCATTTTATGGAATATTATATCACATTTCTCACAACTAACACAAAGTCTACATGATGTTAGGCATGTCATGCTCACGGTATAAGTCTTCTCAGTAAACTGACTAAAGTTTTAACTATAAACTGGTAAAAATATCAGGCAATTATAGGAGCAATAATTTGCTTCAGACAATGCACACCCATTAGCAGTGAATGAACCGACATAATATATAGTACCAAAAAAGGACTTTACAAATGACAAAAGCATATAATCCTGTACATTGACATTCTCTAACACCCTGCACCTTTCTTCTTGTACCTTTCTTGTAGATGTTACGTACCTCCTGATTGTTTTGTACTGTATACAAACGTCTCGTGTCAATTTTATATTGTGTAAGGGTGAATGGGTTTGTATGTGACTATATTCCTCTAAGAAAAAAGCTAGATTCCATTGTTTTCACTTGTTTACTGTCTGCACACAACACACACCTAGGTTATAAATAGTTTATGAGTTACATCATGCCTAAAACAAAGTATATGTAAGCGACCAGACAAATTTACTAATAATGATAGGGTTACAAAATGTTAATGTGCAAATTCTGCAGCTGCAGACTTGACCACAAAATCGTTAGACACTTGTTAAGCAAATTTCATGCCAGAAATACAAACATGCGAGTTATAAATTGTGTCACATACGACATTGGGAATGATTCTTACTAGCAAAAAAGTTACAGAATAGCAAAGAAGAATTTTAAATAAAACCACTAGCTGTTAATGTACCCGTACAGAAGTTCGATCATAAAACTTTAGGAGTGGTTTGAGGAGTACGTTAATGGTAATGATAACCACCCAACAGATGACTAGATCAAGTATCTTCTGTAGTCCAAAAACCCATAGCAGTGTTGTGTAATGTAACTTGAGACAGAGGAGAATATTGTGTATTCAACATCACGTTTAAAACTCTTGAATCAACTGCATCACAATCAGTATTTATTACTGCATTTGTTGTGGTGTTGGATAGTACAAATGCCACATCATGTACCCAAGCTGCATTTGAAGTTCTCCACTAGTACTGAATTAGTTATGAGCAGAGCCCACGATTTTTCGTGAAAAGAATCCTGCAACAGTTTGTTTCAATGCCTTATGTGTACATATGAAGCTCTGCTTCATGGTTGTTGGCAGAAAGTATTATTGCGCAGACGTGGCTCATTTTACTGTGCCAACACGAACAAGGGGTTACTGCAACATCACATTTGTAATTTGCGAGTAGAACCCTAGACGCTGATAGTTAAAAACAGCAAATCACTAACCATGAAGCACGGCTGCATACGTACAAATAAGGCATTGAAATAAACAGTTGCAGAATTCTTTTCATGAAAAATCGTGGGCTCTAAACATAAGCAAGTTTTAGCATTTATTTCTGACTGGATACGCTGCATGAAAAAATGTACACCACCACATCAAAGTTTTTTTGTGAGTAATAGTTAATGTACAATTTGAGCGAAAAAGCTTCATTTAGTTGTGTTTTCTTTCACAAACAAATCTAAAAGACTTGAACAATGTACATAGTCTAAAAACTGCATTCCTGATCAGAAAGCATAAGCATCAGAAATTTCTGCAATGTAGCATCCAGGTAATAACACAATGCACAAGTTATTTCCACAGCCAGTAATAACTCTAAGGAATTTGTAGTTCGAATCTGTTGATTATTTAAATGATCACTTGCAGGATATTGCAGAATTCATGCTTGAAACAAATGTCTCCAGAAGAGTTCACAATGCTGTTACGCCCTCAGCTTTGTTCCTGAAAACTGTAAAGATTACGTAGATTAAATTAACTTCGTGAAGGGTCAAACTACCCCATATCTAAACCTTCCATCAAAATTTAGTGATGTTAACTATAAATTTTATCTATTAAGTGTTGTAATGCTGTGAAAGTTCACGAGTTTTATTGTTTCATAAGATAATGAATTGATGTGTGTCAGTTTTGTTTTGACTGACGCTTAAAACTTATTTATGTGGTATTATGTTTCCAAATGTATGTAAATTTTTAAATTTCATTAATATTATTCAATTTTAAGATTAACATGTAAACATTTATTATTTTTCAATGTTTTATTAAGAAAGGAACTGGAAGAGCACATAGTTTAATGAGCGCTTTGAGTTGTTATAGCTCATATAAAGTTTATGTTATCTGCGGAGAAAACAGCAAAAAAAAGTTTATAAAATGGCGACAGCCAAAAAATTCTTCATAGAAGTCATTAAAAATTTATAATAAAACAGGCTCCATTAATTATATGACCACCTGAGGATGACAGAATGGAGGCCAGAAGTGAAATGTTTGTTACTATTAGAAGCTTTCACCATGAGACTTAACGGGGGGCTCCGAGGCCGCAGTTGTGTTTCTCTGCCGCATGAGGGCTCTGCAAGTCTTGTAGCACCATCGTGTAAAGCGGCCTCTCCGAGTCCCTGCTAGACAGGTTTTCTTTGGGGAGGTGGGGTGAATAGCTACTGAAAACGAAGGAAGGGAGGTGGTTTGGGGTAGTTGGTGGAGGGTGGGGAGTTTACA
>PNEQ01104411.1:0-12131 GCA_003012365.1 Medauroidea extradentata
TTACTTGGCTTTAATTTAAATGTTTTCAGTGTCTCATAAAGAACTTCCCAGAGCGCAGCCAGCAAGGGGGGGAAAGGGAGCTCTGGGAAGAGCCGGGCCTAGGCCAGCTGTTTTATTTAGCGTGCAGCGAGTAAACACCCCCCGTAGTCCGTCTCACAGGTGGCTCTCTTTCCCGAGCCTGTATGTCACACCTTATGAACAATTTGTTTACTGCTTACTGAAAAAACACACACTGATTATTTCATAACCACACTGCACTGGGGGGCAGAACAGAGGGGTGGTCCAAGGGGGCTCGGGGTGGAAAAACCCTCCGTCCAGCTGCTGCTGCTCGGGCGGACGTGTGTTAGTGTTTGGGCTAGGTGGGCCAGGAGGTACGACGTCACTCTCACATTTCTGAATTTATGTAATTATTTCTGTTGAACCTCACTGAAAACTACTCTATACAGTTTTTTCCTATTAATAAAAAAGATACATTTTACAACAGTAAATAATTAAAACAAAACAAAAATTAACACATTACTTACCAGATATAACACTGTTGGGACAGCGTTCGTATTTAGGCCTACTTCACTTTGCCGAAACACTTATAGATTGTGTAGCCACTGTCTTCCTTTCTGCTTTTAAAAATAACGAAACAATTAATTCTCGTCTTAGAAGATATGCAAATTGCAAGAATGAATTTAAGTGAAGTCAGTCAAACACTTGTCACTTCCCACTTGCGCTTCACCAATTATAGCCACAGAATTATGGTATATAATTTTACTAATCAAGTAATTTCCACGTAAGTATAAATGCACGAAGTGGATACCTGCATGAAGATGTCACGAGCACATTATGTAAGGTTATGTATTAAAACATCTGGTAAAAGGTAAACAAACAAAAACCTTGCCCAAAGATAATCACAGCGCTGCAGCAATTCACGTCTTTAAATTTCGCCTTCTAACAAAACTTACAAAGCATGTTACACATAGCATGAATTCTATCTTTTCTTCCTAGCATGGAGAACCCACATAGCATGTCTATCGTCATGGGTTTCCTCCCGCGACCTCGCGGGTTTACCATGACCCTCTACGGGATTAGCTCCCAGTTAAATCTGAGGGAAGTGCCAGGCCACAAACGCTGGCTTGGCGCTTCATAACCTCACAGTAGTCCATTTGAGCCATGTTCCTCCGTAACCCAAGCTGCATGCAGTAGTTAGAGCGTATAGGCCGCATGCCAGGCACGCTGCTACCCCTTCCCCTCCCTCCTAACTCCTAGTAGTTAGACACTAACCTAGGGTGTGCCCCTTCTGGGCCACCAAGAACAAAAAAAAAAAAAACACAATTCATTCAGCGGGGTCAGCAGCGCTGCATGTAGCTATCTATCACTTGCAGCCCTGTAGCAGTGCTTTGCCCGCTGAAGGCGCTCATTGTTTTGAAGGTATATAACAGTCACTGCAATTTTAAAAAATAATAAGTACACTCTATTTTGTATTACAAAATAAACAAATAAGTTATTTACAAAAGGTGGTAACAATAAAAATAATCAGAATCAGTTATACCAACACACACATGTAATATTTACCAGAGTAGCTTCTTTTCGTTTTAACAACAACATCCGCTGTTTCTGTGCATGTGCTGTTTCAACTGTAGTTTGCAGCTCTGTGCTGTGCGTGTGTTTTGAGTCTGTGCATGTGCTGTTTTCTGTGCTAAATCATTTGTAGCTACCAGGAACAATGAACAACAAAAACTCATGAGAGACTGTCAGAGAACACTCTAGATTTCCACGATCCTAAATGTAAAGCAATGACTTCCCAAGAACTGAATACTCTTTAAAATTACAAGCCAAAATAACTTTACCACCTATTTTGAGTATCGATGAGAAGAAAAAACAAAAAAAATAAATGTCCTTAAATTAGCATCATGACATAGTAATGTTTCGGTCCATGAAGAGAATATCCTTCCCAACTCTCAACGAGATGCCTAGGGTTGGCAAGGTTATTTAGGAGGAGAGCCCATGCAGGTATACAACTTTTCTGACAGTAAAATAAGAGTGCATCCGAGACCAAATTGCGACTTAGACCCACGGTAATACTTTATCCGAGTTGAAACATTTCACTACGTACTTATTTTTATGTTTGTGTAAAATATCATGACTTATGCAATTGGGAGTATGCAATACAAACTAAGGGAGTATAAATAGTTTGTAACACATGGCCACACGTTTATTTTAAACTTAAATGCCAGAAAAAGTTTTACATCATCCTTTAATAGTGTTAAGGCCACATGAGAAGCAGGTTAATCTGTTTTTCACACAATTCCAATCAAAAAAGTAGAAAGTGGGTTTCACCCAATAAAAAATTTGACACGTTTAAATTAAATCTAGATATTTTTAAAAATCTCAATATCGCATACACTTCTACGTATGTTGGCTACCTTGCGGGGAATACCGCGCATCGAAATTCTGAAGGTAAATACCCGCACTATCTAGTAGGGTGACTGTTGATAAGAAAAACCCGGGAGCAGGAGTCGGAGACAACAGGCAGTACATGGCTTGATTGTCGGGCAACGCGCCGCGGTACAAAATTAACGAGTGTATTGTGCGCAATGTAGCAAGCGATGTTTCTTATTTTAAAGAAGTATTTAGTGTTATACAGGTGCAACGAGAAAACTCGAAGGGCGGTATTTAAAATGGTATTTTATATTTATTATTGTGCGAGTTCACTGCATATTTTAACATAATGAGTTCCGATACAGACGATGACGAATGTGGTCCCCCGACCCCAAAGAAGGTAAGAACTTTATTTTCGTCAAAGACAACAAGGAGGAAACAGAAGTACAGAAAAGTTTGGGAAACGTATCCCGAATTTAAAGGTTGGCTGTGCTGCGATCCTTGTAATTCTGAAAAAGCGAAATGTAAAATATGTAATATTTCTTTCATTTCAGAACTTAGTTCCGTTAAAAAACATTGTAAAAGTGACCATCATAATTGCAAACTGAAAGGTGTTTCTGTAGCAAGCCAGAGTGCAATTAGTTCTTTTCTAAAAAAAACCTGACTCTGCTATATCTGACATTCAAAAACTAGCACACACCGCCGAAATTAAGTTGGCGGGATTTTTTGCAGAGCATAACATTCCGTTCATGGCAATGGACCACTTAGAGGGTGTTTTAAAATCATGTTTTTCCGACTCGAAAATCGCCGATGCCGTACATATGAAACGTACTAAGTGTACAGCTGTTGTAAGTAATGTCATTGGCGGAAACCACAAGCTAGAAATTTCCGAACACTTAAAATCATCCAAGTTTAGCATTTTGACACACGAAACTACAGACATAGGAACTGTTAAAACGTCATGTATTGTAGTTAGATATTTTGATTTAAACTTAAATAAAATAGTTAGTCGTCTCTGGCATCTTTGTAATGTTTTTGAGATGGGAAACTATTCAAAAGCGAATGAAGGGGCAACTGGTGAGAATTTGTTTAAAGGAATATTGGACTCGTTGAAGGAATACGATGTGCCAATTGAAAACATAGTCGGATTTGCATCTGATGGGTGCAATGTAATGATGGGTGCTCAAAATTCAGTAATGAGTCGCTTTAAGGAACATTGTCCTGGCATTACAGTTCTCAAATGCATTTGCCATTCATTGCATCTTTATGCTAGTGAAGCATGCAAGTATCTTCCTAGACATTGCGAAGATTTAGTAAGAAACATTTATAATTTCTTTGGTGCCAGTGCTAAAAGACAAGCACAATTTCACGAATTTCAAGTATTTTTTGATTTACCTGTTCACAAGTTACTGCATCCATATAAAACGAGATGGCTTTCTTTGGAGGCTGTTGTTGTCAGAGTTATAGAACAGTGGGAAGCATTACGGCTGTATTTTAATTCCAAATATTAAGAGGAACGGTTAATTGCAGCTGAGGAAATCTACAGGGGTTTAAATGATCCCTTTCTGAAATTGTATTTTTTGTGTTTGGTGTGGGTTTTGCCAAAATTTACGTCAATAAATAAGTACTTTCAGAGCTCCAAGGTTGTTATTACAGAATTACATGAAAAAAATGCAAAGCTCATTGAAAGACATTCTATTGTGTTTCATGGATCGGGCGTACATGATGCAAACAAAATTATCTGAAATTGACCCCAATAATGTGAGCAAGTTTCTTCCCGATTCAAGTTTGTATTTGGGTGTTGAAGTAATGAAGGCCTTTCAAAAGAAAGAAATAACCGACAACAAACTTGCTCTAAAAGACTTTGTTAAAAAATGCAAACAATTTTTGCAAATAGGTTGCTTGGAGTTAAAGAAAAGATACAATTTCGATGACAACCTTCTTCCCATACTTTCTATTTTAACACCTAAAAAGGCTTTGTCTAATGCAACAAGAGAAGTTTCGCCTTTAATTGTACCCCTAGCAGTAAACTTACCCAGGATCGCTCCAGCTGAAGATAACCACTTCCTTCAAACAATTGATGATGAATGGCGAAAATTAGCAATTACTAATTTACCAATTAACATTAAAAGCATAGCTGAGCCTGATGAATTTTGGGCTCAGTTACTGAATCTGGAGGATAATTGTGGGGAAAAGCAGTTTACAAATTTGTCAAGGTTTGCACTTTCGGCATTATCTCTACCACATTCTAATGCAGACTGTGAAAGGGTGTTCAGTAGAATGAATTTAGTTAAAGTGAAAAGTAAGAATAGGCTTAACGTGTCTACCATAAATGGTTCTATGCTTGCGAACCAGTGTGTTAAAAGTGGTGATTGCTCGTGTGACAAATTCAACCCAACAGAAGACATGCTAAAGAGCATGACAAAAAGGTTATGCTACAATCGCCCATCTGGACAAAGTTCAACATCGCACGCAACTACCAGCGACGATGATTGTGACATAACCTTTGAATAATAATTTCTGGTGAGTAAAGTTTTTCCTTTTTATATGTAGTCAGTTATACATATTTTCATTGTTTGTGTGCCGAAAGCTATTTTTAAAATAATTTATTAGGTAATGTGTGTGCGGAATGTGTAGAGAAATTTCATCTTGCCATTTTGTAATTTTGATTTGTAGTGTTACTACATAATTACGCTTACGAAGTTTTAACTTCTTAAATCTTCGTGCATGTTTTGGAGATTTTATTTCTTACCTTTTTACTGGCTTGCGTAATTGATAAACCGGGTTTAAGTACTTTGATTTATGCATTATTATGTAAGTTAAGTCATAACCCGACGTTGCTGTAAACATAAAAGGATCGACTGTTGTGATTGTGTTCTGTTGCTTAATTCCGTAACTATGTAGAGTAAGATTTTATTTAGTTTTTTCGTAAATTTATTTTGATGGCAGTAATTATAATTTATTACCATCATGTCATTATGGTGCAATTTTTTTTAAATATAACCGTAAAAAAATTAATGTATGGTCCTGGGATGAAAAATACGGTCCAAACGATATTTTCGTACGGACATATTTTGCTGACGGGTTGGCAACGCTGCATTTGCATGCGTTTGCCCGTTTTGCGTATATACACATTAAAATGTATTGGAAATTACTTTGAGTATCATTGCCGAAATGATGTGAAACCATCGGTAATCTGTATATTATGTTTTACGTTTGTCAGACTAAAAACAACATACTTTTTATTTCACATGTTAAGAAAATACGTTATTTATTGTTTCTGAAGTGCGTCGTCGTTGTTCGTGGCAGTAGAACTGAACGAAACTTGAATTATTCAATAGCGTGTGTCATGTCTGTTGTAGTGGCGGTTTTGCGTTACAAATTCAAATAAAATATGCCCTCATTTACGAGATTTGTAACGGCAATAATGCGTGTTGTTTAGATTAGTCGATGGACAGAAACCAGACATTAACTGAAACTCCCAGGTATTTATAAATAAGATTACTTTTTTATATCTTACATTCAGCCCCCGTGCATTTAATGAGTAGATATTGTAGCTAAAATTTATCGGAGCAGTGTAATGTAGTTGTAAACATTGCACGACCCTATGTAAATAAAAGCACATGGCATTATTTGTGTTAACATCGGCGGAAAGATATAAACTGGCAGGAAATAGAAATAAATCAGGGCTTTTTTGAGTGTTCACTTTATTCCGAATCACCTATACCAGTAGTTCACGACCACCGTTTATATATATATATATATATATATATATATATATATATATATACATACGTCTGTTAACAAAAAATTTAGTCCCAGGATTTTATATTTTTTTCTGTATAGTGCATAATCGTGCATTCATATATGTACCCAAGGTTTGAATAGCCCGCCAAATAAGTACTAGTCGTAGTAGTTCTTAGATTAACCGCTTGAATTCGCGATAGTTCTAGCAAATTGTCGCACTGATAGATGGCAGCACAGTCGCAGATTTCAGCAGATAGTTAAATTCGAGTCTCCTGTCTCTCATATATAATCTTTGCCATATTGCAGCCATCATGTTTTAGTACCTTCCTGGGCGCGAAATTGGAAAACATGTCACATTTCGCGTGGCAGTGGCTCAGGGCGTGTTATCTCTATAGGGCTTTCGTTGACCGTCTGTTTAATTTCATGACCAACCGCAGGCGCTAGTGCTTTGTTATTCTTCCGCGCATGCGCAGTGGCCCGGATTTGAAAATTGTAATGGCGTCCGTTTTTGACGCAGATACATATTAAAAATGACGAAGTGTTGTGCACTGTTGACAAGATAAATCGACTTCGAAGCACAAGTTTCCTGTGGTTTACGATCATTATCGATTTGAGGTTTGGAAGAAACTCGTAACCTCGCCCAGATTTACTCAAATGAGTAATAATGACATCTACAGAAAATTGAAGATTCGCAGTTTGCTTTTCAGGTGAAACTGTTTAAGCCCTGGTAAAAAGCATCTCAACGCAGACTCCCGAGACTGAATATGCCAGGTAAGAATTTGTTTCATAAATAGTTTCCATTTTGTTCGCGTTTTATTTAATTCGTCTGTTAGGCTTGGTTACATGTTTCACTGAGGCGCACCACATTTTTATTACAGAGATGCCCCATTTTTTAACGTTTTGATGGTCGTTGCATACAATTTTCTGTTCACATACTCTACAGTTTTCTGTACCACTGCCTCATGTCCCTACCCTACAGTTGTTACTTCCTCTGCCTTAATAATGCTCTTGCATTACCATTTTCTGTACCCCTGTCCAAGATTTTTTGTTTCCTACCCGGCGATTTTCAGTGTTGCTACCCCAAATTTCTCCAACTTCGATTGCCTTGCCTACTGTCATATTTTCTTAAAATGAAGTTGTAACTATAAAATAACCTTTGGGTAAAGGGTTAAGCAACATATTAAGCTAGGCCTACTGTAAAAAAGCTAACATTGTGAATTTTGCTATCCTATTTCTGAAACGCCGTTCTGTACCTGTAATTACTGTCTTCTGCCCATGTGTAGTGCACATTGCGAAGTAACTTAAAACCTTATTTGTTAATGAAAAGTTACGGTATGTCAATTAGGCCTATCACAAGCCAATGTACGAGATTTCGTCGCAAATTGCCTGGGAAAGGCAAGAAACTATTCGACTAAACCGTAACACAGTAAACATGACAAAACATAATAATGGATTTATTTCATAATAACTATACAAAGTATATAAATGTACATTCAATTATTTATCAGATGCTCAATTTATTTTTTTTGCACCGCACTTCATTGAACTGCAAGTAAAAGTATTATATTCTACCGGCAGCAACATGCATGTCTACTTTTAGGTTATGTAACCTCGTCACTGTTTACACATAAATAACTCTTGGTATGCGGCAAAATTATCTGTTAGGTTATGTTCGTAACTTCTTTGTTTTAATTCAGAAAAATTGAAGAATTCCGTTCAATTTCTCTATTACTTGATTATTACAAACAAGGACAAAAATTGTATCACCCTTTAGCATGGGCCCAGAGAGGTTCATTGGAACCAGCATCGTCGTAGGCCATGTCATCACACTAATTGTGTCCAGTTCAGTGCACATAGTAACCATGGTATTATCACTAGTGACTTACAAGTTAATAGTAATGTGCACATTTTTAGAAGAGTTAAGAGTTAAAAAATATGTGACATGACAAAACCAGTTAGTTAATGTAATGTATTTAGCCTTTTTTTTTGCCATACATCGTGAGAGGAACAAAACATTTTTTTAAATTTTTAAGTCGTACAGTTACTTTTCAACTGTTAGGTATTTCTGTAAGTTGTGTCGAAAATATGCTTAAGTTTTACTAAGGGAGGAAAAAATGTAAATAACACTGTTTTATACTCAGGCTCTAAGCTTAGTGGCATTTACTTTAATTTGAGGTGAAATCTCATTATTACCTTGCAACTAAATGTCGATGAACAAGCCCAGTCTGAACCAGCAGTTATTTAAATTATGTAGCATCAGAATATTAAATACCACTTGTCGCAGAATTGTGATAGACCTCAATATGAAAGTTTTTAGGGTTCCTAAAGGTGTTTAATTTAATCATTATATTTATTAAGTGCATATTTTGTACCAGTCTAGATCAACAGTGACAAAACAATTTGTGGTTACGTCTTTGCCATCCGGAAAATGTTTTAGCATATTAATATGCTGTATTTTGTAATACAATAAGATATTGCTTATCTGACATAAACAGGCCATTAGAACACTAAAGATGTTAAGAAAAAATATATTAAATATCAAACTATGTCCTGTTTTACAGCAAAACAACAGATATTGGTCAGGAGTAACAAAAATTGAGGTCACACTTGCTAACAATTAAGTTAGTCTTGCCAATTGAGATGATGTTGTAGGTAGGGCCAGGTAGTTTTCGCGAAAAGAATTTTACACCACTTTGTTTCAGTGCCTTACATGCACATCTGCAATTCTGTTCATGGTTATTGGCAGCGTGTCTGTGTGAAGAGCCTTATCTCATTTGACTGAGCCAATTACAAAAACTTTCCTGCAACACCACACGTCTGTGATTTGCCGGTAGAATCTCAAGGCTCGTGACAGTTAAATATCCATTCGCTGACCACGAAGCAGAACTGCAGATGTGCATGTAAGGTACGGAAACAAAGTGAGGCAAAATTCTTTTGGCGAAAAACAAGGGTCCCAAGTTATTATTCATTTGACTGTACCAATCAGTACATGGATAACTGTGACACAGCATGTCTGCGATTTGCGGGTTTAACCTCCAGACGTTGTATGTTACGGCATTCAATCACAGACCACAAAGAAGAGATGCAGGTGCGCACGTAAGGCACTGAAACAAAGTGCTGCAAAAATCTTTTCGCGAAAACTACCGGGCCCTAGTTGTAGGGTGTAAGATAATAATACAGAAGGTTGGGTAAATGAAAGTAAGGTAAACAACTCTATATTTACTCTAATTGTAACATTAAAAGAGATAATGCAGTAAAACTCAATTATAGAGCGTAAATTGGCTATGCCGCTGCTATTTTATGCCTCTAATGTATAAATAAATGAATGGTCACACTTGGTATACTGCAGAATCAATTTCCTGCGGTTAAGTATTATGTACTCCAACACAAGTATTGTAATGGGCTTCTACTGTATTTATAATTTGTACGTTATGTATTGTTATGCGTTTTTCTGAAAAGCTGAAAAAGTCAAGGAATTTTTTAATCCTTGATCGTTGGACATTCTTGTTATTGAATATTACTATTTATGAAAAGAGCAGTAAAGTATACACAATTAAATGTCTTAATTCTTTTAGGCTTATAATAATAATAATTATTATTATAATAATAATAACTTAACAAAACAAATAATTGGTTTCATTTTAATTTTTTTGGGTTATTAGCTTTTTATTTTTTTTTGTCTCGTGATCACCAACGGTATAATGACGTAAGAAGTTTCTGATGTTGTAGGTATTGGCGTCACTGTAGAAGACTCTGCTGAAATACAGGACAGTGCCACAGCTGTGGATTTTGAAGACACTATTCCAAGTAGCTCAGGTGAGAGTTCATTAATTTACTATTTAAAAAACATAAGAACACTCAAGGTTTCCAAAATTCATTTTGTATAACTGAGTTTTTCACCCAAACCTATAAGACCAAAGTACGACCGATTCCCCCCCCCCCCCAACCCATCCTACTTCTATTTATTTATTTTTCAAGTATACTTTAATGATACAAATTGCATAAAATCATATTTATACTTCTGATACAAAATGTCAAAGTGTTCTACATATTTATTACTTATAAATTTGCAGTAAAATGATACATTGTTATACATTTAAAATATTGACTAAGTAAAAATGGGAAAAACATAAGACAATGTTGTACACGAGCCTAACGCACAGTGCACAATACAAAACATTTTAATACAAACCTCAAAGTAATTAGGACCCTTCAAGTTTGTATTCAAGAATTTTAGTTTTCAACTTATTCCGTACAAGTGACAGTTTTGTACTACCTGATTATGGTACAAATTAGGTTTTTGTGTACTTCTTTTTGTGTTGACTTAAATTTAACATATCGGTACTGTAACAGTTTATAAATCACTCAGGTTTTGGAATTAGAAAGTAAAGAAGACTACCCACAAATTAAAATAAAATACTGTAAAACCCATGCTCAACTCAGAACCTTGGTAGGAGAATAATTTCATTTTACATTTTGAAATTTTGTTGGTGCGTCTCTATATCACTGTCAAAACCTTCATGCCACCGCTGTGAATTTCTGTTCATTTCATTTCTTCAATGGTTGCTAAATAATTTTTGGCCTTATTCTCTATCCTTAAAACTACAGAAAATTAGATGTATTAAATTCCAAGGAACACTTGAAAACACGGAATCATTTCTTTTCCGTGTTTCAATTTATTGATAAATTTTAACAATATTGTAAATGTTTTGTCTGAAAGCGGTATCAGCAAATGTGCCTGATCCCCACTCTGACATTTCTTTCACAGCTCTCTGTTTTTGAAAAGCATTAGAAAATTTTCAGTCCCGTTTAAATTCTGTAGCCCTAATAGTTTGACTAAGAACGTACCTACGTTAAAGAGAGTATTTTTAAATGTAAGGGTTTACCACTTAAATCATGAAAGTTTGCATGTTTTGTTTTATATTTAGTATTTGTTTTTGCTTGTGGAAATTGTATTCAAACAATTTCGTTGGTTGGCTAGAGGAACTTCCATTTCCCTGCACATTATAGTTATACATTGGTTTTAATAAGTTTTATACCAACAGCAACACAAATAAATTAACACTTGTTGGTTTTCTTTCCTCTTGGTATAAAATGTAAACTAAAATATTAACTTGGATGGGTCTGCGAATCTGGGTTCTTCACGTTTAACCAAGACACAAGCGATTCTATGCAAAATCTTGAGATTTAAGTTTTTTAGCACACACTAGTATTAATGATAGAAAACTTTAGTCACGTGTTTTAGTTAAGAAACAAGTATGAATGTGGTTAACAGGATACCTTATTCTACTGTCTTTCAGTGGACAAATGAGAAAATCATTGCATGTGTGAAAACAATAAAAGTTTACTTTGCGTGTAAAAAAAAAACAAGTGATGTAATTTTTTAAGTTTTATGCAGATTGTATTTTAGGCATAACAGTCAAATAAAAAAATACTGTACATAATTTAACTAAGAAAATTTGTGAAGCCAAATTTATTTTGAAGCAAGAAAACGCTTCCTTAGTCTTTGTTCCCCCCGAATTCATGGATTATTTTTAGTCTCTTATTCAATGTACTGACAATTTTTTTCTATCAAAGCTTACAGGTTACATAATTAAAAGGTCTAACAAACTTAACTGAGATTGAATGCAATTACGATAGCAGTGAAGTAAATCAAAAACATGTAAAACAAACATTGGCACAACTCTAAACTGTTTGAAACGCCTCTTCTTTCACCATGAAAAGAATGTGCTGTTCAATTGAATCTAATGTAATTTTTTGAATATTTTAATTGGCTTAAAATTGAAGTGATAGTAAGATATGTCTTGTGTAGAAATGAGTTTCAAACACAACCGAAGAAGAATTTGCATTTTTGATTGTTATAGCTCGTAAAAGGAAAATGGATAAAGAGACCACACAGAAGAAGCGAGTAGCTGATAGCCTGACATCTGAGCTTCACCGCCTGGTTGCTGTACATCTGAGCTTCACCGCCTGGTTGCTGTACATCTGGGCTTCACCGCCTGGTTGCTGTACAT
>PNEQ01104412.1:0-12130 GCA_003012365.1 Medauroidea extradentata
CCTGCAGAAGTGCCTGCCAACTCCGTTCTTAGTGAGTGGATTGTCTTTTTATAAGAGGCAATTGTGGACCCTAAACCTGACACTCTACGAGACAAATAAGTGTACATCGAAGCCAATCTGCTACATATGGAACGAAACAATAGCGGCAAGAGGTGGCCAGGAAGTAGCTTCGTGTCTTTTCAAATACTTAGATGAACTTCCTGAGAATGTTGAAGAAATTTGTTTTTACAGTGACTGCTGTCCTGGACAGAACCGTAAAATTTATGTCGGAATAATGTTCCTGACAAAAATTAGTAGCTTCACTGCCATGGGAAGAACGATTACCATTAATCATAAATTCCTCGAATCCGGGCACACACATATGGAGGCAGATTCAATCCATGCTCTGATAGAAAAATCCAAGAAAAACACAACACTCAGCATTGAGTTACCTAGGGACTGGGCAAAGCTTATTAGGATGATTCAACGCAAACCTTCAATCACTGTTCTAGAAATGGAGCAAAAGGAGTTTCTGAACTTCAAAGATATCCTGAAAACAACTTACATTCACAGGACTACTAATACAGAAGGTGAAACAGTGCTTTGGCGAAAAATCAAATGGATTAAGTACACTCCTTCTCATCCTGGACAAATGCTCTACAAGTACAATTTCGATGAAGAAGAAAGCTTCAAGATTCTGGACTTGTCTCGAAAACAAGTTTCGAGACGATCTGCAATTAAAACTGTGGACCTAAAACCTATAGCGGTAAAACCAATCCCTCTTTCTGTCCAAAAATTGGCAGATCTCAAGTCCTTACAGCCTTTCATCCATCCAAACAGTCGTTTATTTTATAGTGCTTTTCTTTCGTTGTTAGAAGACAGCCCAGAAAAAGATGATGACACAACAGAAGAAGAGGAAGAAAGTGAATAATTTTCTATTGGATAGGATATACTGAACGCGTGAGACATTATTATAAAGAAATCAAGGTTTCAGCCTAGTGTGCAATGAACATAAAGATAACTCACCTAAAACGTTGTTCTGAAACAAATATGTTCTGAGTTACAGTCATTGTTGTAGGAATTGTTTCATTGTTGAATTGATGATTTCTTAGTAAATCACATAATTAAAAGAGTTTTATGGGACATCAAGCTCATTTGTGGTGTTTTGAGTCATAGAATTCTTACTTGAACTCTACAATAAGTAACCATATAAGGGCCAATGTCAAATTAAAAATAATTTTTTTGAAGTTTAAAATGGCCAATGTCAATTCTATTTTTCAAAATATAAAACCAAAAAAACATTTAAAATTTGTAGATATAGTTCACACTATATAAAATGGAATACAACAACTGCAAAATTTGTCTGCCTAATTTTTTAGCCAATATTAAATTACAAAATATGGAGCAATTTTTCATTCATTTCGCTCTCCTGTAAAATGAAGGTTTTCGAGATTGGCCCTTTTAGCACCAAGCCACAGATATATAGTTTGTGAAACAAAATATTTGAGCACTCAAAACCTCCAGAAAGCAACAGTAGTGTTATAATTGGCTAAAAGATAGCTTGCAACTGTTTCTAGGACTTTTTGGTGATGATTTCTGCTGTAGTGGGTGTGGTGACATTAGTTATTTCTATAAACGTAACACAGTCCAACCCCAAGAACCTAGAATCTCTTTAAATCTGCTTTTGAAGCTTTTATAACTCTGTAACATTTTAGACTGTCACAGAATTTCTTCCAACCTACTGATATACAAATTGACTGGTCTAGAATAAAAGTCAAGTGGATTTGTGTATATTTTATATTTTTGAATATTTTATAAACAAAGTTCCAGACTATCTGTAAACTTAACAAATTAACAAATGAGGACACCAATTTACCTCTAACTCCAGACCTGTTACATTTCTTCCAGCCTATTAATGTACCAACTGTCTCCATAGTTAGTGGATTAGATTTCCAAACAATATTTTTTTCTCTTTTTTCTAGGAACTTGTTTGTTTTATGCTTGTAGGCTATGTTGTAGTTTTTTAAATTGCATGTTTTTAACTGCTATTCTGCTGTCAATATGTTTTTTTGTGTGGTGTTGCCCTGCTAAGACTTTGCCGCTCTTCAGGGGCACTTAAAATGTGTGTATAGATATAAATTCCAGTTGGAGATGTATAATTTGAAACTGAAAACAAAGAACAGATATAAGTTGTTGGGTTTTTTACTGTCGTGATTTTTTCTGTCCTGATTTTTTTGTTAAATTTTGCTAACATTCAAGCAGTTCAGACCTCCTATTTTACTAGAATTGTTTTGCTAATCATAATTTTTTTGGTGAATTTTTTGAACCTTTTTGCCTGTTCACAGTAATAATATAAAACTAAACGCACCAGTGCTTATCTGTGATTATATATTTAATAAACTATAAAATTTAATATGGTAATTTGTTGACATGTTGAGTAGCACCTATGGATTATTTATTAAACTAGTTTACTGGAATTTTCTGTATTGCATATGTAATTAATTTAATTTGTAGTAAAGTTGAAGGAGATAAAAATAAAAATTTTGAAATATTTTGTTCATAGTTTAAGAATAAGCAGCGACAAAGTCTTTTGACTGATTCGTTGTGTGATATTGAAAATATTAAGGAGAGTGCTTGTGCCTCTCATAATGCTGATATGGGTAAGTGATGGCAATAATATACTATAATATTACTTTTTAGTGCAGATTACAAGGTGGTGCTCTAGAAGCGTGCAAGGAAACAGTAACATGCAAGCTGCAATATCATTACCCTCATTATTACTTATCACAGCTACTGAAAGTATTTGTTTTCAAGACACATGTGTTGTATATTTATATACACACATACACTCACTGGAGCAGGGCATATTTATACTTCCTGTAGCTTGGCCAGTGATCATTGTCTGTAGGTTGTCATCTTTTTGTAAATTTTGGTAACGTATTGAACTACTTAAGTGTATGATAGACTGAGTAAAGTATAACGTGTGTGTAAGCTTATTGTCACACTTTTATTAACCCTACATATCTTTCTCTGTACACTTATTCTTTGAAATACCATTTTTCTTACAATCCCAACACACAATAAAATCCAATCAGTAGTTGTCAGTGTTCTATTCCTAGAGGGCTGAATAGCCTTGTGGCTATTGTTGTTATGATTTGTATGAAAGTGAGCATTTGACTAATATGGTACTTTTCTACTGTCACCATTTCATTACTCAGTACAGCTTTTTTGTGAGTTCCGACTTTACTTCATTTCAACTAAACATGAGGAGGGATTGTGAAGCGACACAAAGATTAAACTTCATTTCGAAAAATCATTTCCACAAATCATTAATAGCTGTATAGGGAAAAAAAAAATAGTTTGACTAACATTCAGTAACCAATATCAATCAACTTTATTATCCATAATGGACAAAACAGTAGCCAGTTGAAATTATGTGAATCTAAATTGGTTACATTTGTCGGCACTAAGTCAGGAGTTCGTCATGCTTAAAGGAGATGCCTACCCGAGAGCCTTAACGGGAGTGAGGGTAGGGAATTACGTGTTAAATTATATTCAGTGTTACTCAATATCTGTTGAACCTACTTGTATGCCACCACAGACTCTTTTTTGTCTATCTCAGTGTGGCTATAGGATCTTTTAGGCTGTTTTTCAATAGGTACCCTGAAAACTACGAGTAAATAATTATTTTTTACTAAAAAAAACTAAACAAAAGCATGTACTTATATGTTTTTTCCACTTTTTAATTCCTGTAGCAATTTTTTCCTCTTCTCATTGTAGAAATAAATTTTTGTCAAAAAACCATATCTTAATGTGACCAGCCCCACAGAACATAATTTAATGTATAAATCCCTCTCCTAGTTTTCTCCAGGGCTCTAAGGTAGGCAGCACCTTTAAGGATGCAACCTAGTTTGAACTTTTGGCACAGAACCAAAAGATAAGCTGTCATTTTTATCCTCAGTCAAAAAATGCTCCGTTTCTGTAGATAATTATAAATATGTTATTGTGAGTGCACTGCTACTCACCAACATTAGCAGTATAGTATGTATTTGAAAAAATGCACAATGAACGCTTACTTGATTGAAAATTATCTTTTCAGAGTGAAATAATAAAACCAATGACCAATTAAACTTTTGAACTTGCCGCTTCTTTTCCAAAAAAAAAATAGTTTACTCATGTGTTTGATGAACATTACAGTTTTTTTTGGACATACGCCACTGCGGGTGAATAATGCCTGCTACGGTTTATGTCCCAAAAAACTGTTATGTTTATAATACGAACCCATTACAAGAATCGCTCAAAGATCACAACATCTGTTTGAATCAGTCATGGACACCCAGGTCTGTCAGATATACAACATTTTTGGAGGCAGAGATCTTTATTGTTGCCACTTTGGAAAATTGTTTGAATATCAGTTTGACTTGACCGAGATCACGGGTGGTGGAGAGACTGTGAATTCACGGGATGGTGTTGTAAATGTACTTTGTGGGCACCAGCTAACCAGGGTGCTCGGGTTAGCACGAGACTCTTGAGTGGGTGGAATAGGGGTGAGATCGTGGCGTGCCCCGCCCCGTGATGGCCTCTCGTGAATGGAGAGGATGATTAGAGACAGTGTCCTCCGCGTGGGTACTCTAAGTCCCATGTGACAAATAAAATAAATACCTGAATTCACACAGAATCCCATGCGCATCTCATGGCAGGGGTGCAGTTGAGGGGAAATAATCCATGAAATGTCCACATAGATATACAGTACAAGGAGATGGTGGCGGATTACGGTCGCCGACCGTAAATTCCCCCATGAAGCGGGACACGAGTAATTCACTACAAATCACACTCACCAGTTCGGTAATAAATGAAAGCACGTTTTATTCACACAATACTGTGAGGCGAAATGAGGTTACCCTCCACAAGAGCGGGCATGAGCCTATAGCTGCCCATTAACTTACGCAATGCAAAACGTGCTGGTGCACGTAGTGAATTTAAGTGGGCGAAATTAAAGCGTGGCGGGTGAGGTTTTCCACGCGGACGGTGTCTCGGGGGTACGGGCAAAGAAAAAGGTTCCGGAATGTTAACATACGCTATTGCAACTTACTGATTGATGAAAGATGGTGATGTCCCCCGAGACCGCAGCACTGACACGCGTGCACGACCGTACTGTACTCTCGCTACTTGAAGACTGGCTGGCCGCCCGGCTTCCATCCAGCACGATGGTTGGCAGGAAGTCGGGGGGACAAACCGAAATTCCCTACGTGGGGATGAAATGGTGACAATTATTATGCAAGGCTATACAGAGGTGTGATTATGCATGTGGCATAATTTAAAGTTTGTGTCCAGCTGAAATAAAACACAAAAACACTTACATTGGTACAAAACACGTGACATTGAATTTGCAAAAATAGGTGCAAGGTTGATGTTCGCAATTATTACGGAGTCCTTTGTCCTGTGTTTATCTACGGGTTAAGAAAAAGACTGCATCATGTTACGTTGGCCTCAACTAAAGTCTGCTAGGACAGTTTGTAATTGTTGCATAAAATCACTCGGAGAAATGTACGGGTTGTTGGGGTGTCCCCCCTTGGCAAGACAGTGCGCAAAGCATCTAAGAGAGTGTATATGGGGGGTTGCACTTTGTGGATCGCAGGCTGAAGGGGGTGGTGACACACTGGGGCGTGTTCCTTACATACCTGGTGCTGACGGCACAAAAACGGCTGACCTGTACGACGTCAAGTTGCTGAATTACTAGCCAAAAGTATGGCCTTAGTTAAACCTTGCTCTTCCAAAACTGTTGAAAATTTTTCTCTGAATGGTCATAGTACCATTTTGTAAGTAAGTTTGCGAACATCCACACATTATCCGACTTACTTTATTGTATTGAAGTGCACTTGTATTTGTTTTTTAATGCTTCGAGTTAGTTTTTGCAATGCACATTAAGGGGGGCTGATGCCTGTCTGGAGGTGTTTTTGCACAATGGAAGTTGAGACTTAAAGGAGTTATACAGATGACCTTGATGCAAGTATCATATGCTACATTTTAGCAACTATGTGCCTAGCCCTAAACTGGTGTGCAAACTTTCAGCAGAACGTATTTGCTGTAGGACTTCAAGCGATGACCATATAATTTTATTGGTGGTAGGTCTGTACCAGAGTTCAGTGTTCTATAGTATCAGAGTATCGTTTACATCTGGCTTGTACATTTTAAGGTATGGCAGTCTGAAAAGTTAATTTTTTGCTATTTTGTGAGGCTTTGAATCAGTGTTTAGTGTGCAGGTTTCTTAACAGCTTGGCCCACATATGAAATTTTGGGCCTAGGTTGAAGAATTTGATGTGGGCCCCTTATTTCCACACTGTTTAGAAAGAAAGAAACTAGACACTCAACCATTTTTTTTATAGTACCCATTTCTACGGCATGGGCCAATGTGATTAACCTATGCTGAATATTATTTCACTGTAAAAAGTACTGCACACATTGACATCATAATATATGTATCAAAATTGCACAGCAACTGTAAAAAATATGTACTTGAAATGGCGAAACATACACATATAAATGAAAAAAGAGATTTGATTAAAATTTATTACAACAAAAATTAATATTTATATTAAACAATGATAATGGTATTTATAAAATTAATTGGCTATAACATTGTATTTATTAAACAATGGTGACGATATGTTTAATATAAGGTGTATATGTTTTAGGGTGATTTGTCATTTATAAGAATTCTTCATGAAAAATAAGTTAGTACCAGGCCTTTTGGTTTTATTATTTAAAATTACTTTCCATAGGCCTGATGAAACCTGGAAAATTTTCAATTTAGAGAATTACTGTAGACTGTAGTTATAAAAATTTGTTTTCGAAAACTGGAAATGTTCACTTGTAAGTCAAATTTAATTAGAAATACGAGTTGTAAGGACATTTAATTTTGGTGCCACGAAAATATAAACACTCTAAAGAAAAAATAATAATACGTAAATAATTTTGGAAAATTGTAACTTCCTTTTTGTTTTAATGGCTGCAAGGGGCCTGTGGAGTAGGAAATGTGAAGGTAGCTGCCAATAAGTTTTTTGAACTCTCATATCTACAAGTGAAATTGCTTGTGATTAAGTTAAACAGTAGACAAGGCCCTGCAAAATTGACTCACATTTACAGAAATTAACTATATCACAATCACTGAATTGATTTGAATAGGGTAACAAACCAAATTATACACCCTCCTGTCTTTCGTCTGGCTGAAGTGGTCAATAGTATCAAAAAAGTAAAGATTTTTTGCCAGTTCATTTTCTATGGCTTAAATTACCAAATGATTCAGAAGGTGTTGGCCAGTTTTGCTACTTTGCGTGGTTTTGAGGGGGTTGGCCAGTCTGCTGAAGGACCTCTTAGCAGTAGATACTGTTACTGGTATTATAAAAAAATGTTGATTCCGATGCGCAAGTAAAAAAAATATTTTCAAGTTTTTCTAAAAAAAAAGTGTAATTTAGAAGCTTAAGTGGGTTCTTTCCTGAGTTAAACACAATACCTTTGATGCTCTTCATATGTAGAATTTCTTGGCTTAAGCCATCAGCATATGTTAAGTCGTTATTTAGGTTGTTTGTAAACAAGCAATTTGAATTTCAATTTAAAATTTGTTATAATCCAAATCCATTAAAGTAAAAATTGGTGAAAACAGATCACACATCGATTCACAACCAACAATAATTTGTGTTGAAAAATTTTTATTTACCATAAAAACATTTCAGGAAAAATTTAAATAATGTGTATGTTCTCAGAGATAGGATAAAACATGTATACGAATAGCATGTATCTGTCCTGAGTGGGATATGAAGCATAAATCGCTGAATATAAAACCTGATAGTTCTGATAGTATTGTTGCATGCTGTGTTTCTGAGGGCGGGCTGGATGGGCCCTGTGCCGAAACACCTTGAGGGCTGGCCCATGACTCAAAGCCCGAGTGTCTCATAGTGGGAATCCTGCCGAAACTATGTCATAGATACCTGTCCCAACTGCGTTTTTGCCCTGCAAAGCGGCCTACGTGACTCGAATCTCGTCCGAAACATGATGAAATATCTAATTATAGACCCCGGTAGTGCGGTTATTCCCCGACTGTTTTAAGGAGTATAAAACCGCATAATCGGCACATTGGGGCAAAGTTTGCTATTGGTCGTGCTAGAGGGAGGTGCTATGGTTGTGGAGATCGACTGGTGAAGACATCTTGGTGACGTCAGAGTCTACTGGGAGGCGGCAGGCGGCTACCTTCGGAGCAGTGTTGGACGAACCAAGGGGACTGCTGCAGTGGGCTGACGGGCGAAGAAGAAGTACGCGACGGAAGTCGAACTGAAGACCTCAAGAGTGAAGACAGCGGTGCACTCGGAGTGCTGCGCAGCACACGGCAGTTCATCATCATTGCGGACTATTAAGGTTGTACACTGTCATTATTTGAAAGACTGTCGATTGGATATATGACTGAATTTTATTGTGATGTGTAGTGTTTAATTAATTGATGGTAGACATTTTTTTGTGCTTTAATTGCCAAAGTTAATTAACGTGTCTGTGACACAGAAGTAATTGTGTGCATATCTAATTGTGTTGTGAGAGTTATAGTTGATTACTGTTTTGTGTATTTCGTAGCTTTTTGAGCTATTGAATACAGGACTTAATTTAACTCTTTTATTTATAATTGTAAGACCTCTATCCCAAAGAACTCATGGGAATTGCCCACACATGTTAAGTTTTATGTGCTCCAAACTTGTAACAGTATTGTTTATGAATATCATCATGCTGATGTAGCATGTGCTAGTACCGCCATAATGGCTTAGGTTGTTTCGGGATTTGAATGCAAAATAAAAAATGTATGTACATGAGTGCCTTTAACTTTAAAATAATGAAAATTTTTATGATCATTTGAAAAAAAGGCATCAATCATGGCCCCTCTGCATGCCCCACCTGGAGACATACTGTGTATTTAAAAATGAATATTCATTAATTTCTACCTTACTAGTGTAGCTTGGAGGGATAATGCTACAAATACACAATTTCATACCAGTCGAACTTCTGTATATCAACCACACCACAACACCAGATAGATGGTATCTCATTTTGAGGCACTGAGAAATTAATAAAAACACTTGGGTATGTTTAATTACTCTCACAATAATACTATTATAGCTTCATAAAAATTGGATGAAAAATTAATTTTTGAATATTAGTCACATAAGTTAAATACTAGAAGAAGTCCAGACATACCACAAACATTTCTTAGGTTTCATGTATGTTATATATTCTTACCTTAGCATAGTTTGCATAACTTACACAGAGCAACAATAAAAGCTAAACCTAACATGTAATGAATTTTATCTGTATCAACAAGGAACTAAATACTAAGAACAAAGTCACATCAGTTATCAGTCTCGCAGACACACACAAAGACAATATGTCTCATACTGAATGACTAAACTGTTTGAGTATAGGGAAATGAAACAAGATTAGCCAATGTTGTTGTAGGGAGGGAGTAAGAAGGTAGGTTAGTTTATAATGCAGCGTGTGTTTCGCAGTTTCATCCCTTGCTGAGTTTGCACGGATGCACATTCGTTACTACTCATGAAACATCATCAGAGCCAGGGCCTAATTTCACGAAACTAATGAAATATCTAGCAACCCAGTCGGTCTTCCTCCATTGCTACACTGTACAAATTACAAATTTTCTTCTATGGTCGTTTGTAGAGTTTAATTTTTGTATTTAAAACAGATATATTTCTAACAAATCTGGTCCAGGCTCGTGAACTTGTAACATTGCAGGACTAGGGTTTTTATTTGGTTAGTTTATATCTTATGTGATCGTAATTTTCTAATATTTTTAAAATTGTAATTTTATTTTAGTGGATTCGGTTCCAGAGGGGGAAAGTAGAGACGCAGTTATTAAGTCCTGAATGTTCTAGATAGGGCGTAATGTTTGTTATGGCCAGGTGGGCTTGGTAGGAGGCAGTAGCTTTGTTTTCTTTTTGTGATCTAGTTTTATCCACGGGAGTTTTGGTGCAGTTTGTTGCTTTAATGTGTAGTTTCTGATTGTGCCTTAGAGGGTTTTAGATAATAGAACGAATGACGAAGGTCACACCACCGAGAACCAGCCAATGAGAGCACAGCATGTGGCGCCTCTTCGCCCTTCGTTTTGGAACGTTTTGCCTCCGCCATGTTTTAGAATAAGTCGTGACGCGATCCAGAACGGACGTGGGCGGGTTGTGGAATTTAACATGCACGGGTAGCACCGCGGTCTACACACTTAAACCTTTCTTTCGGACAAGTTTGAACTCTACGAAATTCGTTTCCGGCCGTGCATTTAGACCGCTAGGTGTAGAAAGCCAGATGGCTAATCATTCTTCTTCGCCGTTTGTGTATATTCACAGTGTGCCAATTTTTTATCTAATTTAATTGTCAGATATAGTCTCGCTGCATTTCTGCTTATAGTTCTCTGTGAACCGGATCCACCATGTTAAGACAAACAGTGTATTTTGTGCCGATGTAAATTGAAAAATCTAATAAACAAATAGTCTCGGATCATAGTGGAGTATATCATTTCGTAACTAACTTCTCTAAATTTGCCAATTACTAAAAACAATTCTAAATTTGGTGTACAAGGCGACATAACCTACAATTTACTGCCAGTAAATTCCAGAGTACTTGACCACAGATGAAAAGAAATGTTCCTGTTTTTATCCCTACTTTGTGGCTGGGTTATCATCGAGCTAGGGCACTTGTCTAGGACTGGTGTGCTACAACTTGCGGCTGAAGTTGGGCTCGGGGTACTTGTACGAGACAGTAAGGTCACAACTTTGACTGCCCATCGTGGGGCGACAGAGAGAGAGGTAACGACACAACTTAAAGGTACACTCGGAACCCTCCTCGTGGAGGCCATGCTTAACAGTTACTGTTCATACTCTTCGGAAAGGTTTTTGTACATTGGCACATTGGGTGCATTTAGAAAACAGGGTGGCGACAGGGCGGGAAAACCAGAAAAAGTAAGGAATTTTAGTGGCCTGAAAACGTCAGGGAATATTAGGAGAAAATTCCCCGCCCAATCTCGTTTTCCGGAAATCGAAAAACAATAGTTAAAATTAGTTAAAATGTGGCCTTCATGACTGGAGTAACGTAAACTGACAAGCTTGAAGACGTGTCTGTTGCCTTTTACCAAACATCACGTGCCATCTTCACGGGGAAGAAAGCCACAAATAGCCACCAGGTTGGGTCTGCTGCATCACTTATGCCACTTTTATCTGTAATCTATTCACAGTTATTTACTGCCCAATGCTTCCTGCTGATGCAGAAGGCTGATAGTGTGTCAGTTTCTGCTTTTTTTTGCATGCAATGTTCTCCTGTAGCCCCCCTCACCATTATGCTTCCTACTGATGCAGAAGGTTGATGGCGTGTCAGACTTTTTTTTTACGTGCATTTCACTCCTTTAGTCCGGATGTGTGAAAAGCCGGCTACCGGATTTTCAAGTGATACAACAATCTTTTGTAACATGTGAAAGCAAACTTGCATCCTGTACTGTTTTCTTTCTTTCTTGCTTTCATGAACTTATTGGAAGGGTGGTTAGAAAGGCCAGGGGGGGACAGAATTCAATTTTTAGAGCACAGTGCGTTCTTGCTTGTGAATAAAAGGGGTGAGGTGTCAATGAGGATGAACTTATCATGACTGGAGGTAAAAGAGGAACCCTTGTTTACAGGGGAGGGGGTGAACTAGGAGGTTGTAGAGTTACGAATAACAGATCAAAGAACTGCTTTACATGGGCACAGCCACAAGCACACTTCACAGGATCTCTCTGCAAATACCTCTGCAATACTCATAAAATTACATTTTTAAAGGAATTTTTTAGTGTAATATTGTTGTATGGTACTGCAGACCTGCCAACTCTTACGATTTCCCCGTAATTTTTACGGAAAATTTTGCATCTTACGATTTTACGGAACAGTCCAAATCTTACGATTTTTCTTCTCGGCCGACGTTCGGATTATAAAATTTATAGTAAATCGCGGCCAAACGCCATACTGTCGGACCAGTCATGTAAATGTTTTACTGTATTTGTACGATAGTTCGTACTAACAATGGTACATGGTGTACCATAGTTAGGTGACGTCTTATTCAGTCCCGAGCGTGAATACCA